>CAUYOR010040291.1:0-32867 GCA_963573925.1 Callimico goeldii
AAAGAAAGAAAGAAAGAAAGAAAGAAAGAAAGAAAGAAAGAAAGAAAGAAAGAAAGAAAGAAAGAAAGAAAGAAAGAAAGAAAGAAAGAAAGAAAGAAAGAGAGAAAGAGAGAAAAAGAAAGAAAAAGAAAAAGAAAAAAAGAAAGAAAAAGAAAGAGAAAGAAAGAAAAAAGAAAGAAAGGACCGAAAGGAAAGAAAGCAAGAAAGGAAGAAAGAAAGAAAGAAAGAAAGAAAGAAAGAAAGAAAGAAAGAAAGAAAGAAAGAAAGAAAGAACTTTATTAAAGAAAATTAGGTAGCTCAAGAGATCACCCCTTGGTCTGCCTTAAGAGGAAAGTGGCTACACTTCTTCTAATGATGCTGTGAGCCACATCACAGAAATGCACATCCAGTAGAATGATTTATAGTCCTTTGGATACACCATGGAATATTATGCAGCAATCAGAAATGATGAATTCGTGTCATTTGTAGGGACATGGATGAATCTGGAGAACATCATTCTCAGCAAACTGACACAAGAACAGAAAATGAAATACCGCATATTCTCACTCATAGGCAGGTGATGAAAAATGAGAACCCATGGACACAGGGAGGGGAGTACTAAACATTGGGGTTGATTGGAGGAAAAGGGGAGGGCCAGTGGGGGGGGGCCGGGGAGGGATAGCCTGGGGAGAAATGCCAAATGTGGGTGAAGGGGAGGAAGGAAGCAAAACACACTGCCATATGTGTACCTATGCAACTATCTTGCATGTTCTGCACATGTACCCCAAAACCTAAAATGCAATAAAAAATCAAAAAAAAAAAACCATAAACCCCCTTCTTTACATCTCCCTCATTAATGCAAATCAATGTCCTTTTTACATGAACTCTTGAAATAGCCTTTCTTTGGTCTCATAGAGTTGTTCCTGTTTCTTTAATTTATCCAGAATCACCTTTCTAAAATATGATTCAGATAATCACTGTCCTGTATTACAAACTTCAAAGCAGCATTAATAATCATAGAGTAAGTTAAAAGTATTGACCATGTTATAGTTTCAAACTGATTTTGCTAATCTTATTTTCCATCAATACAACTTACTCACAGTTTCTTTCTCACAGTATGAAATGAAAGTCATGCTTCTGTGAGTGTAGATGCTTGCCTCTTTTCCAAGAGTTTCTTTCTTGAATTCACGCTATTCTTTAAGACTCAGCTTGCTTATCTCAGTCATTTTCCAGGGAGATGGTGATGATATCCCAACAGCACTCTCTCTAGCAGTGATCACGACCAGTTTCTTTGTGCACCCTATTGTATTTTTCCCATATACTTTACTTCTATTATAGCACTTAACACAGTGAACTGCTATTGTCTTGCCCTGACCTTCACTGGGAAAATGAATATAAACGAAAGATGTAGGATAAGAAAAACTCCAACTGTACTTGATTGTTGGCTCACATTTAAGTAGTGATTACATTTTTAAAAAGATCCTGGAGAAATGACTACTGTTTTCTTTGATTCTGTGAATCTAAGAGATCATGACACTTTACAAGCAGGTTTGGCATGCCAGAGCAACCAAAGGAAGGAGTGAAAGAAGAATGCCACCTTAATCAAACAGGTTCAGACAGACTGCTCTGTCCTGTATCTACAAAAAGTCAAAAAACAAATGAAAACCATTTATTAGCTTTCCTGATGTTGCTGTGATAAGAATAAAAACATTAAAAAGAGGGCAGCTGCTGATTCAAATATCCTGCAGAGATTTTTAAAGATTTTGAAGGATAGCAGCGATCAGGGGCCATCTCAATGAGTTTGTTGAAGCTGAGGGGAAACAGCTCTTCCTGGGGCAAGTTTGGAAAATGAATTGCCCCAGAATTAGGTAGATATTGTATCCTGGAGTATTTTATTCCATTGAGACTGGAATCTTAATGCTTCGTTTCACTTTCCTGACTTTGATACTTAAACATGCTTCATAAACCATCTGAAACCAAAGCTACAGGATTGTCTGAATTTAACCTAATGATACCAGGAAAATAACACATAGTTATTCCTGCTCTCCTTAGCAGAATTTACATTCTCTCTCCTCTGTCAGAAAGATGACACAAAACATGACTCACGTCAAGAATCAATTTGTCGCATCTATAACCTTGACACTATTGGAACTAAGTATACAGTGAGATGACTGGAGACTTAAAGGGGTTGGTAGTGGCTTGACAGAAGGAAGTCTGATTTATAACCTTTCTCATCTATGAACTTTCCAAAGACTTTCATCTAATGTTCTTCCTGGATCCCAGCCCTGAATTTAGTTGACTTTTGTGGCTGTACCAATTTATCCACACCTTTGAGTTCTATCTCACCCCAGAATGTGAAACGAATCTTGGCCAAAGACAGGCCTATAAGGCATCTTTGGCAGGTGACATAACAATTTAGCATTGAGTTCTTCTCCTTGCCAGCAGTGTGTGTTAGTGGGCCTATTCAATCCCTTATAATTGTGCTCTGAATTATATTGTGCTCTGAATTATAAGGGATTATAGGCCCACTAACTAACACAGCTGGCAAGTAACTGGAAGACGCATAGACTAGTAAAAAGAGCTTTTCAACTGTAGGTTGAGACTAAATACTCAATGTACATTTTGACTACCGAATAGTTTTTTCCTAGTTACTTCATGTTTCTGAGCTCAAATTTCTTTGTGCAGTATGCAGGTTGGACTGAATGACTTATAAGGTCCCATCCCGTTCTGCAATGTTAAGATTAATAACTGCTACCTTTTCCTCTAGGTCTTCCACAGACCCTTTAAAATCATGACAGATTACATCAGTGATTAGATCTCTTTCTTTAAATTCTTATGTTTAGTTCCTTGATACATGCAGAAAATTGTTTTCCTATCTATACATGATACATATTCTTTTTATTTAATACAGATTTGGGGAACATATTACTATATTAATATTTTCTCCTTGACACTTTCTATAAACTAAGTACATCCTAGCTTAGCGTACTTTTTTGAGTCTGTCTTATAACCTATTGCTAGCCTCCCTGGAGTAACTTCTAAACTCTCAATGAACAAGTAAAACATCACCAACCTACATACATTATGCTCTCAAACTACTATTATTGTACTGCAGGGTTTTTTGTTTTTGTTTTTGTTTTGTTTTTTTTAAGACGGAGGCTCGCTCTGTTGCCAGGCTGGAGTGCAGGGGTGCGATTTTGGCTCACTGCAACCTCCGCCTCCCAGGTTCAAGCTATTCTCCTACCTCAGCCTCCCAAGTACCTGGGACTACAGGTGTGTACCACCATGCCATGCTAATTTTTGTATTTTTAGTAGAGATGGGGCTTCACCATGTTGGCCAGGCTGGTCTTGATCTCTTGACCTCCTGATCTGCCTGCCTCGGCCTTCCAAAGTGCTGGGATTACAGGCGTGAGCCACCGTGCCGCAGTTTCTATAACATAGATCATTTGTGTGATTATTTGATGAACTTTATAATGATAGGTTCCTTTTTGCTTTAGAAAAATATTTATAATGAAACACAGTGTGGTGGTGTTTTGGGGAAAAGTAACCTAAACACCATACCTTTTAATTTGATGAATAGAGGACAACACAAAATATCCTAGAAGGGAATTGTATATTATTTGTGAAAAAAAAATGTCAAATCGAATTGAGAAATGGCTTTTTCTTAATCAAATCAATGTATTTGAGCACCTTTCAACTGAAAAAGCAGAGAATCAGTAAAATATCCCAATCCAAACAAATCTAACTAATAATTTATTTCAGTTTTCTAGAACTCAGTATTTACCTTAACACATAAAGAGCATTTCTTAATGTGTAAGAAAGGAGGGCCCTAAACAGTCATTGTGTTACAAACATCCAGATGAACTGTACTTTTCAATGTGGAATATACCTGCTGCCTCCTGTACTTCTAGTCAGATGAAATTTTAAAGTACTAGTCAATATTGTTTTATAATAATTGGAAATCTGGCAGCTAGTTATTGAGGGAGGTATGACATTTGATGACCTCTAGCCCCAGATTAGTCTAAAATATTGGTAATCTACAGAATACAGGCATTTTCAGCTCTCACACTCACTCCAACATAACAGAAAACAGGCAAAACGTATCACTTTATTATGTGTTTTTTATATTAATAGCCGCTATTCACTCTGATGTTATTATGGATGATGTTCAACCTATACTGACCCTCTCATATCACTGAGCTTAGACTAGATGATATTTGGTACAAATTGAAAAGTAGTGAAATATTTATTCAGAAAGTATGTGAGTTCATCTTACTTAGAGACCTGTGATTGTACACATGTGGGTTTTAGTAAAAACAGAATTTAGATGCATAGGCCTTTATCCCTACAGGGAAACAATTTATTTTTTCTGGTTTAAAAATCATACTCTAAGCAGTTTAATCTGACATATGGCAAAATGAGAGATTTCCAGATTCCCAGTTAAATGTTGGGATTATATCCTCTTCAAAAATCGGTTTGTGAAAGTTGCAATGCCATTTACAAAAGAAAATGACATTTTAGATGGTGCTGTGCTTCTCAGCCTGTCCATTTAACCCTTCTTGTTTAATTCATGTTGCATGTAAAGTATTTAAGTCATGGTAATCCAGGATGCCACAATAATAATTAGTATTTACTAATTCTTGACCATGCCAAAAGTATTATATCCATTATCACATGTAATCCTGAAAACAAACCAAACAAATCTTATGAATATAGATAAGAAAAAGAAGATTAATTATCTTTCCCAAGACCACAAACCTTGTAAACTAATATTTACATAGTTTAAATGCATAGTAAATAGTGCTTATTATGTGCTAGGCATTATTAAATAGCTTTAGATATATTTAAATCATTTGCCATCAGAAGTCTGTACTGTAGGTCTTAATATTATCCTCATTTTACAGATGAAGCATAAAGATCCATAGTCACACATTTTGTAAGAAGAGCAGTACCTGCAGCCAGGCAGTCTGGGTTCACGGTCCATGTCCTTAACCATGGAGCAATCCTGGCTCTCAAAGCCCAGGGCAAACGAAGAACCCGGGTCTACGTGACTCCAAAGCCAGTGCTTATCTTGCTGCTCACTGCTGTCACTCTAACAACATGTAGAATTTTTTATGGAATAAACAAATGCATTCAGTATGCCAAGTAAGGATGCCTGTAATATTTAAGCTACCCATGTCATTCCCATGCAGAAAAGAAAGCCAGAGCCTGCATTTTTCACCCTGGCTAAAGAAGAGAAATTCAATTTGCTAGAAACAATCTCAAAGACATGGACGAGGGGTTTGTATGGAGAAGGGGGCCAGGCTTTGTGCAAGTATAAACTCTGGATTCAGTTACAAGTTCAGAATGTCACTCTGGTTAGTTCCACTGACTGCTCCCTCCACCATTTCACATTTAGTTTCTTGATTAAATTGATTCTAATCTTTCCTTCTGAAATATGACTATGCTCAGTCTTAGAAGATATCCTCCACCTGTTGGAACCTTCATCAAACACACAGTCCTGAAATCTTTTAAAGATGTTTACAACTTGCAACATGGGGAGATAAAAAAATGGGGTAAATGTCGCATTTTGAAAGGAACCAACCCTTGCGTCTGTCTTATTTCTAGAACTGGTGTTTCTGGCTCAGTCCATTTTAGCAGAGAATGTTCACCTTATGCAGTTTCCTGCCCCAAGCCTTCATCACCCATTTTGTTTGTTTGCTTAAATGGTATATTTAAAATATATGTTTAACATAAGTGAGAATTTAAAGAGTCAACAGAGTAAATTTTACTAGATTTCAGAGAAGAAGTCTATACTCATCTGTTCATTTTTCATTAAAGCGAGTTTATGTAAAAATCATTAAAATAAAATTTAGGGTAGGCTTTCTTGTGATGTGGGGAGCAGTTGGAGATGTATTAGAGCTTGGGAATGACAGCAAGTAGATTGCCACTAGCAGAAGAATTAAAACAGAAAGAAGCATCCATACAAATTTATTTTTATTGCCTCTTTTCTTTCTCTTTATCGATGTATCTTCTGACTTGAACTTCTTGCAGGAAGAAGTGAGAAACGGGCTTTGGGTGAGAGAATAAGAACTGGAAAAATGTTTAGCATAGACAAATTTTGTATTGCTAAGCTAAAATCAGTCATTTATTTATACTTAAAGAATCTTTGGGTTTGTGAGACAGTAAAAAGCTCTCGTTAAGAGTATAAGCTCTGGAATCAAAAAACCTAGATTTAAATGTGGATTCCACAACATACTCATGGTGTTACCTCATGGACCAGTTATGCAAGTTTTGCCTCAGATTTTAATTTGTAAAGTTGTGGTAAAACAACAGAGATCACACACAATTATTATAAATATTAAATAAACTAGAATACATACAGAACTTAAAACATTTTCTGGTATATAACAAGCACTTGTAAGGATTAATTTTTCTTATTGTTCCTGCTATTATTAATAGTTATATCTTTCTTAATATGCATTGTGAACCAGATGCTGGGATGACAGTTTCACACAGTGGATCTATACAAAGCACAATTGTACATACACCCTCAAATATTACTGCTAGGATTCTCTAAAGAGAAGTAATATTATTTCCTGAAGTGACATTGGACAAACAAAATCCCCATGACATGACATCAAACCCATTTGCTGCATACAACTAGCAAGGTGAATGGTAGGGCATTGAGGCACATCTTTCTATCAATATTTCCATTTACTCTGGCTTGTGGATCCATGGACACAGACAGGATGGGAACCCTGAAGTGGTCAGGCATCCCAGGTCTCTATTTTATGATTCAATTTCATCTTTAGGGCTGGAATCTCTTTACAAAGTATATAGGTGAGCTTTGGAATCAGTAAGAAGTACAATCTTCCCCCAGTTTTCTCTTAGAATAGGTATGCGAACATGAGCAAATTATTAACCTTTCATGAGACCTAGCCCCATCATTTGTAAAATGGAGATAAAAATATTTACACGCTAGGTGAGTAACAACTAAAGAATATTATGTATTAAAACAGCACCTTACAGATACTGATTTAGCAAGTTAGCTATTCTTATATTATTATATTTAATCTTCAAGCTGGAAAACCAGGCACAGATTTACCTTTTTTAGAACAACTAATTTATGTATCTATGCATTTTTATATGTAGGCAAATACCTCTTCTATAAATGTCCCTAGGAATAGTTGCTAAAACAAAATCCTTTCTTCTTGAGAAAGCCTTTAAAGTCTGAAAGTTTGGCAAAGGAAGATTTTTAAGTGTTCCTGTATGAATTAGTAGATGATTTTTCTTGGCTTTCAAATCATCCTTCCCAAAACAAAGTACAAATAATCCCAATATTTGCACAGATCCCTCACAGTGAAACAAACTAGAGTTTCTCTGGAGCTCGTTTGTCACATTTCCCTTTCTTTTAGCATACTCTGAGGCACTTAATGCCATTAGACAAAATTATGCCATCCATGGCATTGCACCTGGCATGGCTAGTGTTCCCAGGTGGAGAAGCAGATGTATAATGGGGCTGTTCAAAAATGCTACATTGGAAAAACGCTCTACAAACAAAATTAGTGAGACAGTGCTGAGGACTGCTCTTCCTTCTGTTCCAGCATAATTTATCTTCCAGAAAAAAGAATTACCACATGAACCATGGAGGAGCATAATTAAGGGGGAAGGCAAAGTGGAGGAGTTTGGTAGCTGCATCTCCTGTACATTGTAAAGGGAGAGAGAAAGAAAACCAAAGCATTCAGCTCATATGTCCATGTATATCAAGCCATTTAGCTGGCATATGGAATGTTTCAGATTGTTCCAGGGATATAGACAAGGAACTAAATATTGACTCAGCAAGAGTGCAAATGAGAGGTCTAATTAAATTAAATGGTACAAAGGGGAGGCTTGTTTCATAGACTCTAGTAATTGCTTAAAACACAAAAGAGACCAAATAATGGTCAAAGAAGTATAGTAACAACGATAGTCTTTGAACTCTTAGTAACTTTTATGCTATGTCTTCTCTATGTCTCACTATATACATATGTATATATATATATATATATACATATATATATATACACACACACATATATATACATGTATATGCTTATGTCCAATTCTTAATCTTAGGAAGATTCTTAAGTCTTCTTGTATGAATTAGTAGACGATTTTTCTCGGCTTTCAAATCATCCTTCCCAAACAGCATATGTATATGCTCATGTCATACCCTTATGTATATATGTATATAGTGAGACATAGAGAAGACTTGAGCATAAAAGTTACCAAGAGTTCAAAGGCTATGGTTGGCTCAATTGTGAAAAGTCATTGGAATTTGTTATCACAATATATAATCAGTAGTGCCTTTAAGCAGTCTGGCAATAACACATGCATCAGCATGTTAGTTTTAATTTTACTTTAATGACTGTCTATCTGCAGAAATGCCTTAGGATAATGTTCTTTCTTTGGACAAAATTGATTGATACTTCATGGATGATAGAGGTAATAGTTTTGAACTTTAAAAATGCTGCATTTTAAATTCCACCCCAGGACGAAGTGAGTGTGAGGGACTGTGAAGATGATTTTGGTGTTCTAGGGTTGTCTATTTCAGAAAAAAGCATTGAGAATACTGGATAGCATTTATGGGAATAGACAGATTTCATCTCTGACCCAAAAGGCACTATTTCTGAGTATTGGGCATGGCAGAGCCCATCTTGGATAAGTGGAAGACGCAAGATGGAATTAGAGAAGGAGGAGAAAAGAGGCACTTTTTCTTCCTTGTATCTTAGCTCTCTGAGCCTTATTCTGTCATCTGTAAAATAAGAATAATAATGGGATTTTCTTCATTGGTTTGAAGATTTAAATAACATATTTAAGGGATGTAAAACCACTTCTAGTCATTATTTAGAGCTCAATAGATGTTAGTTGTCATTATTCTTACCATTACTCTTACTGTAATTATCACAGAAGTGAAGGATACGAACCCTGTCCTAGAAGGATGCTTCATCTGCTCAAAGGAAGAGATATGAACCTTGGATCTGCTCAGTTTTACATTTTCACTAAAGCTCTGTGCCCCTCTGCTGGGCAACTTAACATTAAATGTACACACTTTAGAATGAGAGAACTGGGTTTACGATCTGGCTCAGTGCCCTCACAGCTTTGTATCCTTGGATAGGTGTTATACCTCTGTAAGTTACAATTTTCATATCCATAAGATAGTAATAATAATAGCTATCCCATGGAGCATTTTTTGGTAAGTATAAAAAATGTCAATACATTTTAAATATTTAGAAAAGTGCCTAGCATTAATAAGCACTCATTTTCATGTACTACACAGGCATATGCATATATTACATACATGGTTTACAAATGTGAACTAAACTCACATGCACACACACCCATATTCCACCCTTCATTCTTTTAGCTTTAAATAAAATCACATCATTTTTAGCTTGATGAAACCTAGTCATATCCCTCCACCCCTCTGTCTCTGCTAGTCTCTGTCTGTCTATCACTCAATCACACTCTCACATATGCAAGCATATGCTGGCAAAGTGTTAATTATTATCTGGATCACTACTTACACTGCTTCCTAATTTAAACGAGTCTTTTAAAATTTATTATTAAAAACATCACCTTGCATTCTGAGAACATTTCTATTTTTAAGTCTGTTACATAGACCTTTTCTCTCTCTAACCAAATTCTAATTCTTCCTTATTTAGCTTAAATTTTCTGTGAAATTCTTTAGACTACTGAAATAAAAGTACTTTCTTACCTGCAAATCTTTGGCATCTGTTGTCCAAAACACTTATTAATTCTGTACTGCTCTTAAACATCTCTGTGAATATATTGGGCTATTGTACCCTGTCCTGCATCCTAAAAGGCCTTGCTACTAGAAGTGTTAATTTTGCCAAACATGACTTCTCTGAATTTCTAGGTAGCTGAAGTTCTATTCTGTACAGTTATTGAGTAATTCTTACATGTAACACTTACGTAAACATTTTAATATCAAATAAAAATGTCTCTATGCCCATTGTTCAAATCTCAGGGCTAAGTGTCTCCATTTGCATCAGAAACAAGTAGTTTAAAGTCCAACCATCTTTCTAAGGAGCTTTTCCCTTGTGCTGAATATGGTTAATGACAGCCTAAGTCTTTTTTTTTCTTTTTTTGTCCAATTCATCCATTACTCATCAGCCACATCTGAAACAAACTCTAATCTTGGTACAGAAGCAGGGAACATTATTCTTCCTCAAAGCCTATACCTCGTGTTGCTGCTAAAAAAGGAATGGACAAAAAACAGTTTCATAATAGGTAGAGGAATGATCCTACTAAAGGCAGGGTATTTTCTTACCTTTTTCCTTTACACCTAATTTGAAATAACTCATATAACAATTAGATGAAATATCAATGAATAATATCACTTTAGAGTAAATTTAACATTCATCCGATATCAGGTAATACCATGACTGCTGCCATGACTACTACTACTACTATTAATAATAATCATCACAGATATTTACTGAGCACCTGCTATGTGCCGGACACTGTGCTAAGCAATTTAAATGTAGTAGAATTTCCCTCCTGGAAGGTATTTATCATCCAGTGAGCAGCCTTCTGTCTTCTCTTTCCTAGTACATAGGTGATGGAGGCCTCATTAGTGAGACTCCAGAAAGTACATAATCCCTGGTCCATGTGTAAAGATGTAGAGAAAAACTCCCTACCAACCTGTATCAAACTTAAACACAAGTGAAATTTAAAACTGTGTTGTGTTGAGTCACTGAGAATTGGTAGCTGTTTGTTAGCACAGCATAACCTAGCCTAAGTTGACTAGGTATTATTGACTGAAACAAACCTTTCTTAAATGTTTTTTCAATAATATTTATTCCGTGTTATGTGAATGAGAGCCTGAGACCAGCATAGGCATAATTTATCTCTGCATTGAAGAGGAATGGACTTGAACTCTACACCTGGTTTAAAGTATAAGTGAGGCTCCCGAAACTTGCATGAGAGAAAGTCAACTTTGTACTCAGTGGTAAGAAATACCATATGAGTGCATGCGTGCGCACACCCCACCCACCCCCACATGGTAATTGCTCAGTATCTGCACAATATATGAGTATTTACATAGAGAGCATATAGATCACTTTTTAAAAAACACCTAATGTTATTAGAAAACTCAACCATGAGTTGCCTGTGACCCACGGCTTGCGCAAAGCTTCCTCAAGACATCAAATATTGCAGAGACAGCTTAATGCACGTATTCCCCTAGAGTTGTTGGCATTATTTTTTGTTATTAGCTAGAGCATCAGAAAGTAGCATTTCCAGGTTATATTACTATCACAAATCCATGCTAAAAAGCCTTCACTAAATCGAAATTTAATATAACTTCAGATTTTATTGAGAGTCAATGAAGAAATGTCTATTTGAACATTTCTTTCTTTTACAGACCCCCAAGTTAGGGCATTGGTCATCATGTTACCGTTTGTTACTCAAATAACTACAATACATAATAAGTTTCTCTTTAAATTTGAAGCCTGAAAAAATGTTCTGTCTCACAAAATGTCTATTGCTGTCAATCAACAAGTCATGATGACTCTAAACCATAATTACTTATCAATTTCTAGTTGAGTATACTCATCTTCAGTATTAATCCCCAAATTCTCTATACTTTTGAAAATTCTTTAGAGCTTGTTGCTATTTTGAGTTTCAAATTTTTAGATTTTTCTTGATTTCTGAAACAGTTGCATTTTTTCAGAAGCAGGTGGAAACAAATACTATTTGTGAAATAAAACTTCGTATAATTTGTTATTATCTTTTGCTTGTCTTTTCTTTCTGCCTGCATTTCTAGAGAACAAAGACCTTGCTTATTCATCTCTGTGGTGCTGTTTCAGAGCAGGCAAAATGAGAATAAATATATGTTAGCGTGGAATGACACAAAGAGCTCTGAAAATAAAGCCTGAATTCACATTTTCACTCCATCACTTACTAACCATGTGACATTTGGCAAGTTATATTCATTTGTTGGCCTTTCTTTTATTGTCAACAAAATTCCATAAGTTTACTTGCAGCACCGTTGGGAGGATAAAAGGATATATATATATAATGTGTCAATAAGAGTATTTACCAAATCAGCAAATACTACCGTCACCTTTTCTCCACCTACAAAGTGACAGTAAAGGATGCGATGATGCTACCAGCTGTCTCTTGAGTAGGTACCTACAAAGACAGCCTGAGAGAAATTTCTTCATGTGTTTTACTGAAGGTCTATTCTCAGAAGGGGAGGAAAGAAAAAAGCATGGGGAGGTAGGGTATGGAACTCAAGAACATTATTAATCTCAGTTTGTGACTAGCTTTACCTAACCTCAAAGTGGGCTGTGAAATTGCACAGCAGATTTGGCTTCATGTTGAGGCAAGGAGACTGAGCTTTGTATCTTTCTCTCAGTCAGTTACTAGTGATTGTTTTCAGAGCATGCAGGGGTGGTGGTGCATAACCACTCACACATCGTAGCTCCCGTTTGGCTGACAACATTATGCAGAAAAAGGAGCACCTATAAGATGTTAGCACTCAACACTCACAGTAGCTGGATAATGGGTAACTGCCAGGTAAGGGGATAGGCCACTGGCCTCAGAGTGGGTGGAGACTGGACATGTTATTAAACATTCTACAATGTGCAAGGAAGCCCCCCACAACAAAGAATTATCTAGCCCCAAATGTCAATAGTGCTGCAGATGAGAAACTGTGGAATAGATAAAAGCATCAAAAGATCAATGTTTAATAATTATTAGTGACAGTTATTGATTTGCTATTAAGAACATTCAGACATTAGTAATCAAAAGAGGAAAATGTAGAATCTCATTGATTTCACTTGGGAACACACACACACACACACACACAACCTCACAGTTTTTATCCTGTGACTTTAGTGTTCTTTCATATTATGCAACAACAAGCATAAATTCAGCGTGAGTCAGAGACTGAAATGACTCCTTTTGCAAATATCACCCATACAGTCTTGTGCCTTTTTTCACATCTGCTTTCACTTCTGCCTTATCCATGCCTTTATAGATTTTGACGCCAGCACTTTGCTGTCCTAGAATCTTCAGCTCCTTGATTTTTTTGACTTCTCTTTTCTTCATTGTGTTTTTCCCTGGCTTTCAACTAAACTCGTGAGCATCAGGATGTCTGCATCCAGCTCTGTTCTTTTCTTTCAGCTGCACTTTGCCTAATGGGGAATTTGGCACATTCCTATAGTTGTCAAATACATCTTGCTCACTTTCCTGGCCTCTCATTTCATCTCTGGCTTTGAAGTTCTACAGTTCAGACTGTTTAGCACACAAAAGCAATAATTAATCCCTCCTTCTTTTCTAAGGATTGATAACAACTAAGCTAATTATTTTCTCTAGAACAGAAATAATTGTTTACATTAGGTTTTAAATTCATCCATTATTTTCCTTTTGAATCATTTGGAACTATTTGACACATGAATAAGAATATAGGAATTATTATAAGGAGTACATTTAACAGTAGAGACTCTCACATCCCATCTGTAATTTTTATTTCCCCCCTTCATTTCTTTCCTTCTCATATCCAGGGGTGTGTGTGTGTGTGTGTGTGTGTGTGTGTGTGTGTGTTTGTGTGTGTGTGTGTGTGTTTGTGTGTGTGTGTGTGTGCGCGCGCGCGCTTCATCCAGATGTTTTTTCCTATCTCTGATTGCACAAAAGGAATCTAACTTCACAAAACAGATCACTGCCATTTGTGAGAGACACCACAACAGTCTCAGTAAAGCCACTTCAAATCAATCCTCAAATCATAAACTATATATTGCACTATTTTGGTATACATGTACTTTTTTCTAGGTTTGCAATTAGCAGGTAACTCCTGAAGGAACTGATCTCATTCTCACTGATGCAGATTGCTTAAGCAAGATTGGAGAAGCCTCCTCTTAAAATCAATCAACATGGAACAAAACTGCCTTCTGTGGTGTAATATAATTTGTCAGTTGGTACTGAGATGAGTAATTTGAAATTGTGGAGGGAAACGTACAACAAAGGAGAATAAGATCAGAGATTCTGATTTGGAAGGAACCACGAAGCTCATTTCATCCAACTTTATAGATGAAGAAATGGACCCAAAGAGATTAACTTCTAGGCTGTAATAGGTCTCATAATCTGGGGTCTAGCAGCTTTTCTATTGCCTCATGTTAGCTCCTCACTTTGAGGCTGAAGCGTGTGTTCTGATCAGTTCTTCTTAAGAATCCAGAATAATGAAATCATCACTATATTAATACTGTGCTCTAGTCTGTGTTTCCCTATATCATTCAACTAAAACCATTCCTCAGCTCTTGATATATGTAGCAACCATCCTAGCAGGGTATGCTAATACCACCCACTCCCCTCCTACCTCCCACCCCTGTCATCTCACCACTAAAGTCACTGAGAGGTCATAGGGGCTTTATTTCGGTAGCAATGAATTAAAGAACATGAGGCCTAGAATGAAGTAAAGAACATGAGATTCTAGATTCTGGTCCTGGCTCTGCCAATAGGTATCTTTGTGAACCAGAATAAGTCATTTAAAATCCCTGACCTATTTCATTGTTTATAAAATGAATATGAGATAGTTTTAACATAAAGAGATCATTTCTAAGGTTTCTTCAAGTACCATTATAACCGAATGCATTGCACAATCAGAAAGAAAATCCAACTAATTATTAGTTTACCTAGATACCAAGTAAATGCTTAGTCTACGTTATTACAATGCAATACACAAAAAAGGAAGAACAGCACCCCCAGATGCATTTTTGAAGTACATTCTTTAAATTACTAAGGTCTGATTACTTCCATATGCCTCCTGCCTAAGATTTAAAACAAACAAAGCAACACTCAATGGAGCTGAATTTACTGGCAAAGCACATTCTTTCTTCTATTTTTCTTTCTTTTGTTCCTCCTTTCCCTGATCCTCTCTCCTTTCCCCTCTTCATTTCTTTTGCTTCTCTCCCTTCCACTTCATACTTCTTCCCCTCCTTCTTTCTCTATAAATATTTCAGTTAATTTTCCATTTAAAAAATTTCCTGTTTTTCTTTATGTCTATAAATGATTGCAGTAGGTTCAGAAAGCTCATTAACTATTTTCCTTAATGCCTTCACTAAGCAAGAACATGAACCTCCTGTTACTCTGTATGTACTTGACTGCCTACATTCTGTAGGCCCTCGTGGCTCTTCTGGTCAATAGCTGAATTGTTGCTGTTCCCTATCTTCCCTAACTGAATGAACACTGCCCCTTGATTTCTGCTCAAGCTGAGTTGCAGTTGCTTGGCGAATTTTCAATCTTGCTGATCCTTCCCCCTTGACTGATTAGTTTTATTTATTATTCAATTTTTAAAATTGTGGCTTTGGCACACCTGCCTCAGGGTAAGAGAACGTGATTAAACACATTTTTAAAAATTCACAAAACAGAGTAGTTACATAATTAATCAGTCTTAAGCAGTTCCCAAAGAAAATGCTGACCTAAAAGCATGACATTTGGGTAAAGGGTAATTTTAAAAGTTTAAAAACAGTTTAATTAATTGATTTTTATTCCTGAATTTTCTTTTTCATATATACAGGCTAGAAAATAACAATATTTATTTCTTTATAGCAAATCTCCTTTTACAAAATACAACAGTTTCTGATGAGGCATGGTGTATAGGAACGCTAGGTGAGCAGTTGATGAAGACTCTGGTCCCTGATGTTAATGCCTTGAGGTAACTAGATACATTTTAATCTTCTTACAGTTATACTTTTTCTTCTGTTTTTAATTTAGGACCTTCATACATCAAGATGACTATGAGAACTGAACTGTGACAGAATGTATTTTCCAGTGAAATTTTTATATATTCCTCTCTTTATAATTTTTTGGGGGGACAAGTTCTGGCTCTATCACCCTGGGTGGAATGTAGTGGCATGATCGCAGCTCACTGCAACCTTCACCTCCTGGGTTCAAGTCATCCTCTCCACTTAGCTTCCTGAGTAGCTGGGGACTACAGGCATACACCACCACACCTGGCTAATTTTTGTATTTTTTTTTTTTTTGTAGAGACAGGATTTGCCATGTTGCCCATGGTTGGTCCTGAACTCACGAGCTCAAGCAATCCACATGCCTCAGCCTCCCAAAGTGCTGGGATTATAGGCCTGAGCCACTGCACCCAGCAACTCCCCTCTTTATTTCAGAAAGGATAGCAGCTGGAGGGCCAAACTGGCTTCATTTCCACGTGAATTGAAGCTACAGTCAGGTTCCAGGATCCAATGTCCTGGAGCTTGGCTGTGGTAGAAAAATATCTAGCATATGCTATCCCTGTTCATAATCTCAAAAAAATGCTGTTAACTTAGGTTATTTTCTCTTCCAAGCAATGTTGAGCAAAGTGATTGACATGTGGACCTCCTTATTTTGTTCTATTGCTAAAATAAAACTCAAATAGTGTGCTCAAATCTGAATCTTAACAGAAAACTACTCTTTCCATTTTACCAAACATGGGATTTATTGGCAAGAAATTCTTCAACCTTTCATTCATTTCTGTAAAGGTGATTATGTCTTTTTTTTAAGTTGGAATAAATTAATTCTTTTCATTTTTAAGATTCAGGAGGTACACGTGCAGTTGTGTTACAAGAGTATATAGCACGATGCTGAGGTTTGGGTTTCTATTGATTTCATCACCCAGATAGTGAACATAGTACCCAAAAGGAATTTTTTCAACTCTTACCCCTCTCCCTCCTCCCTTTTGGTGACTCCAGTATCTATTCTTCCCATCTTTATGATCCTGTGTACTCAATGTTTAGCTCCCACTTGTAACTGAGAACAGGTGATATTTATTTTCTGTTTTTGCATTAATTCACTTAGGATAATGGCCTCCAACTGCATTCATGTGGATGCAAAGAATATAATTAAACTTTTTTATATGGCTGTGTATTATGCCATGGTGTATATGTAACACATTTTCTTTATTTAATAAATGTAATTATATCTTAATTCAACTTTATCCTGGCTCAGAAGAAGAGGTTTTTTTTTTTTTTTTTGAGTCAAGGTCTCACTCTGTCACCAGGCTGGAGTGCAATGGCACAATCTCAGCTCACTGCAACCTCTGCCTCCTGAGTTCAAGTGATTCTCTGCCTCAGCCTCCCAAGTAGGTAGGACTACAGGTGTGCACCAACACACCCAGATAATTTTTGTATTTTTTGTAGAGATAGGGTTTCACCATGTTGGCCAGGGTGGTCTCGATCTCTTAACCTCGAGACCCACCTGCTTCGGCCTCCCAAAGTGCTGGGATTATAGGCATAAGCCACTGCGCCACGACACTTTTTTTTTTCAAACCTAATCTTTCTACTTGTGCTAATCTCACTTTCTCTCATTTGCTTGACTTTAGTCTATCAGTTGTAGCCTTAATTTTTCACAGGTTCATTCTCTTCTGGCTGCTCTTGGTTCTTTACCTAAATGTTTCTCAATTACTGCCACTTTAAGCAGTATATAAATAAAAATGTTAACAACTAAAAATGCTTTCAGTGATTCTGTCTGCTCTGACCCTCAAGTCTCTCCGTTTCTCTTTTTTTTTCATTCCTTTCAACTTCAAACTTTTGGAAAATTGAGTCTGTGCCACCATTGTTTCTCTGTCATTGCATACTAGGCACTCAACTGATGATGATATAATTTTTGCCTTCACCATATTACTAATACTGATTTTAAAAGATATAAAACTACAGCCATAAAAAAGGATGAGTTTGTGTCCTTTGCAGGGACATGGATAAAGCTGGAACCCATCATTCTCAGCAAACTGACACAAGAACACAAAACCAAATATTGCATGTTCTCACTCATAAGTGGGTGTTGAACAAGGAGAACACATGGACACAGGGAGGGGAACATCACACACTGGGGCCCGTTGCGGGGTGGGGGACTAGGGGAGGGATATCGGGGATAGGGGGACGGGGGAGGGATAGCATTAGGAAAACTGCCTACTGTAGATGATGGGGTGGTGGATACAGCAAACCACCATGGCACGTGCATACCTATGTAACAAACCTGCACGTTCTGCACAAGTACCCCAGAACATAAAATATAATTTTAAAAAAGGCATTTCATTAAAAATGTACCTTTCAAAAAAAAAGATATCAAGCACCTTCTAAATGCAAAACCCAATGTGTACTTTTAAGACTAAACCAACCTGTATAACTTTGCAGGCTGCATCCTTTATGGTCATTGGTCACTGCACTTTCATTCATGTAAAAATATTCAAGGACTTCAGAGGGGAATATGTGCAAAGAGATAATTATGATATGTGTACTTCTGTGATCTTGGTAATCATAGAGGGAATATGATAGGAACTGTTAGCTGCCACCCAATATTCATTCTCTTTTTTCATAGAAACAAAACGCTGATTATACTGAGAAAGCAATGTGCACGATTAAAACAGAAACAAACATACAAAATCTACATTTTGTAGCCTACCTTGCAGTTAAGTGTAACAAGATGACTAAGCTCTAGCCAATAGTTTGTTTAAAAAAGAAAGGATTTGAAAGGGACCTTCTAGAAGTTTCCTTTAAAAGTGTAAAGAACGTTGACTTCATTTTCTCTTTATTCCTACTGCCTGGAATGTAAAAGTCATTGTGAGAGCTACATAAGCCATGTTTTTGACCTTGGTAATAATGAGAGCCAGAAGCCAAGAAAAGTGAAGCTGAAAGACAAGAGTGCCTGATTCCCTGGTGACTTTGTGAAGCTGTCATAACACTGCTAGATTGCCCATTTGCAGACTCTCTTTATGGAGACAGTAAACTCCCAATTTGTTTTAACTACCACAATCAAGTCTCAGAATATGATAAAGGTACATTAGAATCACTTTGTAAAAAAAGTTGTTTGTGGATCACTGTTTCAGCTATTTTTTAAAAATTGCCTCCAACATATTTTCACTGGATGGACCCATCTACTTCTCTTTCATACCTCTTCCCTAAGTTCCAGAACCAAAGACCCAACTTCTCCTGAATCTTTCTACTTGGTTGCCCCTTAGTCACTTAAATTCAACAAGCAAGGCCAGGTGTGGTGGCTCACGCCTGTAATCCCAGCACTTTGGAAGGCCGAGGTGGGTGAATCACCTAAGGTCAGGAATTCGAGACCATCCTGACCAACAAGGTGAAATCTCATCTCTACTAAAAATACAAAAATTACCCAGGCGTGGTGGCAGGCACCTGTATTCCCAGCTATTTGGGAGGCTGAGACAGGAGAATTGTTTAAAGCCTGGAGGCAGAGGTTGCAGTGAGATGAGATCATGCCACTGCACTCCAGCCTGGGTGATGAATGAGACTCCATCTCAAGAAACAAAAAAATAAATTTAACAAGCAAAACCTGAATGAGTTTCCATACTCACCGTAACATGGTCTTCCTTCTATATACACTGTTTAGTTAACAATGCCGTTGGTGACTAAGTAAGCAATTTAACCCCAAAACCCTTTCTGAAATTCTTTCTCCTTTTTCACCCTTAACACCCAATAGGTAATTGTCTCTAAACATGTTTCCCTCAGAATTGTTCCTTGTATACATAGTCTCCTTTTCATTCTCATCAATGTTACCTTAAATAAGTTCTCACTGTTTCTCTTAAACTAATTTTTAAGTCATTCCTAAATAGGCCTCAATCCTCCAGTCACTTATCTTTCTAATTTACCACTGCCCTGCCTAAAAACGTTAATTTTGAAATACACAGATTTCTTAAAGCCCATCTCAAACTAAGAAATTGTTAATTACTCTCAGTTGCTTATAGGGTAAAGTTAAATTATAAATGATCCTTTTAAAACATTCCCAGTTTCCTTTACAAACTTGTGCTCTACTTGCCCACTCACCCTTACTCCACAACACACACATCAAAAGTACCAAGTAAAGTTGTTTTCAGACACGTTAGACTGTCTGCCATGTCCGTAACTTTCCATGCTCCCCTCACCTCAAATCCTTTCCCTCTTCTCCTCCTACAAGTACACATTTGTCTTATATATATTAATCAAGGCCCAAAGTAGGTTTGAACCACTTATGAAGCTTTATCTTGCCTGCTCTGCACATCAAATAAATTATTTCCTCACATGCTATACCATGTACATTTGTACATACCAATTTTATATGGTTTATTATATTGTTCTGGAGTCTTTTCTGTATATTCAAGTATATTTTATATTTCTTTTTTAAAATGTATTTCAGTATCTTAAGGGAGTTACCATATAATCATCTTTATATCCCTCAGATGTCCTACTATGACTTTCCCAGAGAGGGGCTAAATTCATAGTAATGGATTTAAACAAACTATATATATTTATTTTCCATACAAGTAAAACATGCAACTTCAAGATGAGTGCTTGCAATATAGATGTAAGAATGATTGGGGAATAATTTTAATTAAATGGTGTATTATGAGAATATCTTTCAGATTTATTATTAATTCATCTTCGTTATCCTAAACCTTCATACCTCAGACCCACAACAGAATTTACTGCCAATTCACTCTAGAAATGCATTCCATTCGTACTTCTTATTTTTAACCAACTGTGTTTGGTAAAGAAAAGTTTCATGAACACAATCTTGGGATGTCAGCTTTATTTAATAAACTTTGAATAGTATGTAATTTTGAATACCAAATTTCTGTAATTTTTAATGTCTCCCTGCTTTGGAATCATGCTTGTCATTCTTCAAGGGATCTTATAGAAAAATGATAACTTAGATTAGACCTTCTTCTGAATTTGAAGAATAAAAAAACAAGACAAGAACTCAGGGTCACTGAGAGATTAAAGTAAATGTGCTTTGGCACACATAAATGAAATGTTTTCAGAAAGCTTTCTAGGATCTACCTGTAAACAGATGGCAGTAAGATATGCAAAAGGGGGCATGCTCTGTTTTTTCAGATTTATTTTTTTCTAATGGGAAATAGTGAGTGAGATGATGACAAATAGTTTTGGATTTGCAATGCTATTCCTCATTTTATATAATGACTCAGCTTTTAAATTGTAAATCATGGATTCTAAATAGCTGCTGCCTAATCTATCTGTAATATATGTAAAGTTCATGAATTTGAATCATCACACCAAACAGGAAAGAATGCAAACTGAGTTTATATATAGAAGGGAAATTGTATTTTGGAAGGATAATTATCACCAATAAATTTTAACAGCTATGCAGAGGCTAAAGTTCTACCAAAGATTTTTTGAAAGCTTAGCTTCAGACAATATGAAACAAAATAAAATTATATGAAATGTAGACCTTATAAAGCATAAACAGTGTGTGAAAATGACAAAAGTAAATAGAAGAAAGAGTTTATCCTCCCAATAAATATACCCTTTTTTTTTTACATATTTAAGGTACTATAATGTTAAATGAGAAAATGAAGACTGGATGTTTAATAAGCCAAAAGGAACATAGAGTAGTTACATACACACACACACACGTTAATGCATATACATTTATATACACATACATGCTGTGTTTGTCTATATAAATGTATACATACGTACATGTATGCATATGTGTCTGTACACTCATGTTCCTGGTTGTATGGCTTGTGACTAAGTAAAATGCCTTTTTCTTGAAAAGTGGTAGGGCAGTAGTAGTATACTCGTGTTTATGCAGAACTTTTGATAAAACCTGAATATCAAAGACACTAAATTTGTTTTCTCTTTAACAACCACTGGTATAAAAAGCCAGAAAGCAATACCATCTTATAATTTCCAAAGTAGTCACTATCGACTTGTGTTTTTCAGTTTTATCACAGATTCAGTGTTGTCTCCCTGAACAGAGGAAGCACAGACCTTTGAAGGTGAACTCAGCTCTGACATTTACTAGTATGACACTGGGGAAGCTATATAAACCTTCTTAATTTTATTTCTTTATATATTAAAAAAACAACAAATAAGTGATCCATCTGGCATATTACTGTGAAGACTGACAAAAAACATAGGCAAGAGATAAACAGTCACTGTTTGTTTCCTCCCCTCTACATTGGTTTTTCTTTTTTGAGATGGAGTCTTGCTCCGTCACCCAGGCTGCAGTTGCAGTAGCACAATCGTTGCTCACTGCAACCTCTGCCTCCTGGGTTCAAGTAATCTAGTATCTCAAACTCCCGAGTAGCTTGGATTACAGGCATGTGCCACCACGCCCAACTAATTTTTGTATTTTTAGTAGAGACAGGGTTTTACCATGTTGCCAGGCTGGTCTCGAACTCCTGACCTCAAGTGATCCAGCCGCCTCAGCCTTCCAAAGTGCTGAGATAATAGATGTAATAGATGTGAACCACTGTGACTGGTCCCACCCCTCTACTTTCGATGGCTCTTTTCTTGTGATTTTGTAATTATGTCCTCTTTCAGAACATTAACTCATTGAGGGAATGTCCAATGCCAGGATATAGAAGCTCTGTATGTTACACACACACACACACACACACACACATACATAAGTAAACTACTATAATTAAGAAAAATTTTTCTCAGAAATATAAATTTTCAGACTATTCATAATGTTTCATTTAAACTTAAATTTATAATCTTGGTCCATGTCCTTCTTGAAGTCACCAATAACTGAATCCAATATAGATATCAAATATTATTTTATTACCATTTCTTCTCCAGAGAAATAATCTATTGCTATTAAAAGATGAGTAGAAAAGTTATACATTAGTTCTACCATGGTAATTTTATAGCAGCTTAAAACTCAGGGCCACCAAAGAATTTATGAAAATTCCTCTAAATCTATAAAGTTCTATCATACTCCATTTCTGAAAGTATATATGGAATGAAAAACCTCAAGAAATGAACATCTTTGTTATAAAAAGAAATAGGGGGAAAATGAATATCAATTAATAGCAGTGAAGCAACGTCTTATTAATTTGCTATTCCACATGCATTTCTTTTCAAAAATTCAGGATTCATTTTGGAGTTCTGTTTGTACACATTCTGAAGTCATGCTCTAAATTAACATGGATTTCTCATTGAAAAGGCTTAGAAAACCTGATTTACTCTTTAATCTGTAAAGTAAATAGAAACGACATTTTTAACCTTTCTTTAAGAAATCTGCCAATATTTCTTGCTAGTTTAAATACATGTACTTTTAATAAAAATTTCAATTTAGTTTTTCTAAACTGATTTTACCTAAAAGATTTGGTGATGTAAGCAAAGGTGTAGTTACTCTATATCAAGCATCTTCCACCTGTGATCATGGAAGCGCTAGGCAGTACTCACAGCTGACATGATGAGCTCTCCTCCCAGGTTCTGGATCTCAGCTTTAACTTGACTGCAGATTTTCAGTTGGTGGGAGTAGAACTTAATCTGTTCCAGGTAGGCCAACAGGTCCTGTTTGCAAGATGGATCTGGGCACTAAATATGCATCAAAGATAAAAATGGATATAGCAGACTAAATAATAGCAGATCAAAGTGAACAAATACAGTATTAACATGGCAGGTACCTTATAAGGCAGCAACTTTATTTTCATTGAGGACCATTTCTCACGTCAAGCCCAGACAGATTCTGATATGCTTCTACCGTTACAATAGTTGATTTATTTTGTAACCTTAATTACTTCAGCTTAGCCAAAATAAACATTAAAATAATTTTTAGACATGAAATGGTATATAAAATAGCTGCCTTTAATTTATGAAGGTTAGAAGCCCTCAGATTATATTTTCAGTTAAATCTAAATAAGTATTTAAAATGCAATTATTTCTTTCACCTAGAGTTACTATTAGAATGCTCCTTGAGACTCATAGTTCTGCACTGTCTGTCCTGTCCTACTTAAATGGGTGTAAAAAACATGCAGCAACATAATATGTTCTATTATGTTCAGCCTTCAATGTTCTTAACTGTTACAGACAAAGGAAATAATTTTTACCTTATATAACAGCTGTGAATCTGACTGAAGCCAATAAAGAGTCAGGGTACATTGTTTTAGAGTATTAAATTTCTTTACAAAAACCAGCCTGCTACATTGTATTGTCCTTTGGAAGGAACTTCCTGGAGGACAGCTTTGAGCTTTATCATAACATGGTAAACAGCTTCAGTTAAGATTTAATCTTTGTGCTCTTTCGCCTATGAAATTGTAATAGATTCGTAAAAATCCCTTCTAACTTAATTCCACTTTTAGTAAATTTGTGTAAGAACAAGGAAATGTGGACAGCGATTTATATGCAAAGATCTTCACTGTAGCATTATGTATAATATCAAAATTTGGAAATAACCTAAATGTCCCCAGATAATGGAAAGGCTAAGTAAGAATGCATATCAATAGAATGTAGCATTATTCAGTCTCAAGAAAAAAGTTTCAAAGGATATGGAAAAATGTTTTTGGAAGTGAAAAAAATCAACATGTATATTGCAATCAAATTATATTTTTTAAAATTTGTGCATTTAAAACATGCTGAATGCTGGATGCAGTGGCTTAGTCTATAATCCCAGCAATTTGGGAAGCTGAAACAGGAGAATCGCTTGAGCCTAGGAGTTTGAGACCAGCCTGGGAAACATAGGGAGACACCATCTCTACAAAAAATAAAAATTAATTAGCCAGATGTGGTCCCAGTTATTCAGCAGGCTGAGGGGAAGGATTGCCTGAGCCTGGGAAGTAAATGATGCAGTGAGCCATGATTGCGACACTGCACTCCAGCCTTGGCCACAGAATGAGACCTTGTGTCAACAAATACATAAATAAAATAATAAAACATGCTGGGACAGCCTGAGTTGTCCCATCCTTTCTAGGCATAGATCATGGTGCATCAGGACTCTTTGCTCCATACCAAGGCTAGAGAGGTAGACATCTAGATACCAAAAATGCAGAGAACATCTGTGAGATACTATACAAAAAGGAGCATCACCAAGGCATATAATCACCAAACTATCCAAGGTCAACTCTAAAGAAAAAAATCATAAAGGCAGCTAGAGAGAAAGGTCAGAACACACAGAAAGGGAATCCCAAAAGACTAAAAGCAGACTTCTCTGCATAAACCCTATAAGTTGTGACAGATTAGGGGCCTATTTTCAGAATTCTTGAAGAAAAGAAATCCTAATTAAAATTTCATATCCCACCAGGCTAAACTTTATCACTGAGGGAGAAACAAAATCTTTTCTAGACAAACAAGCATTAAAAAAATTTATTACCATTAGACCAGCCTTATCAGAGATGCTTAAGGGAATTCTAAACATGGGGGGGGGAAGAACCAATACCTGCTACCACAAAAACACACTTAAGTACAGAGCCCACAGACCTATTGACCAACCAAACCATAGAAACTACAAAGCAATAAGCTAACAACTTCACGATAGGATCAAAATATTTCATAATGATATTATCCTTAAATGTGAATAACCTAAATACTCCACTTAAAAGGCACAGAGTGGCAGGTTGGATAACATAACAACATCCATCCATCTGCTGTCTTCAAGATACGCATTTCACACATAATGACACCTATAAGCTGAAAGTAAAGGGATGGAGAAATATCTCTCTTGCAAATTAAGCAACAACAAAAAAGAGAAGGAGTGGCTATTAAATAAAATATATGTATTTTAAAATATATTTAAGATATATATAACAACATATTAGATAAAATATGAATCTTAAAATATAATATATAATAATATATTAGTTAAAGCAGACTTTAAACCAACAACAGTAAAAAGGACAAGAAGGGCATACATAATGATAAAGGGTTGAATTCAACAAAAAACCGTACCTATCCTAAATATATATATGCCAAGACTGAAGCATCCAAATTCATAAAACAAGTACTTCTAGTTCTACAAAGAGGCTTAGACAGCCATTCAATAATGTTCAGGAACTTCAACACCTCACTGACAGTGTTAGATTATCAAGAAATTAACAAAGAAATTAACAAGAAATTAACAAAGAAATTCTGGACTTAAATTTGACACTTGACCAATTGGACCTAACAGGCATCTACAGAATACTCCAGCATCAACCACAGAAAGTACATTCTTCTCAACTGCACATAAAATGTACTCTAAGAACAACTACTTGTTTGGCTATAAAATAAATCTGAATAAATTTTTTTTAAAATGAAGTGATACCAACCACAGTCTTGGAATAATACAATGGAATGAAAATAACAATATCAAGAAAATGTATCAAACCACACAACTACATGAAAATTAAACAATTTGCTCCTCCATGGTTGATATGTTTTGGCTTTGTGTCCCCATCCAAAACTCATCTCAAATTGTGTAATCCCATGTGTCAAGGGAGGGACCTGGTAGGAGGTGATTGGATCATGGGGGCAGTTTCTCCCATGCTGTTCTAGTAATTGTGAGGGAGTTCTCATGAGAGCTGATGATTTTAAAAGTGACTGATTCCCCTGTGCTCTCTCTCTCCTACCTCCATGTAAAATGTGCCTTGCTTCCCCTTTGCCTTCAGCTATGATTTTAAGTTTCCTGAGGCCTCTTCAACCATTTGGAACGTTAGTCAATTAAACCTTTTTTTAATATATAAATTAGCCAGTCTCAGATAGTATCTTCATAATAGTGTGAAAATGGACGAATACATTTACTTTTGGGTAAACAATGAAATTAAGGCAGTAACCAAAAAATTCCTTGAAATAAATAAAAATAAGAGACACAGCATATAAAAATCTCTAGGATGCAGCAAAAGTGCTGTTAAGAGGAAAGGTTATAGCAGTAAATTCTAACCTCAAAAAGTTAGAAAGATCTCAAATTAAGGATCTAATATGCCTAGAGGAGCAAAAAACAAACAACAAAACCAAGAACAAACCAATCCCAAAGCTAGCAGAAGAAAAGAAAAAACTAAAATTAGATGGAACTGAATGAATTTGAGACCCAAAAATTTATAGAAAGAATCAATGATGATCAAAGTTTATTTTTTGAAAGAATGAACAAGATTTGTAGACTGCTAGCTAGATCAACAAAGACAAATAGAGAGAAGATCTACATAAGCACAGCCAGAAATCATAAAAGTGACATTACAACCAATACCACAGAAATACAAAAGATCCTCAGAAATTATTGAGAACACCTCTGTGCTTACAAAGTAGAAAATCTGGAGGAAAATTAAATTCCTGAAATACAAAATCCTCTAAGAATGAATCAGAAAAAAATTGAAACCCTCTAATGACCAATATTGAATTCCTAAACTGAATCAGTAATAAAACACCCAACAACAGCAACAACAAAAAGAACCTCAGACCAGACAGATTCACAAATTCTATGAAACATACATAGAAGACCTGCTACCATCCTACTGAAGCTATTCCAGAAAATGGAGGAGAGGCTTCTCCTTAACTCATTTGACAAAGCCAGCATCCTCCTGATAGAAAAACATGGTAAACATACAATCAAAAAAATCTCTGATACCAATACCTTTGATAAACATAGATGCAAAAGTCCTCAACAAAATATTAGTAAACTGAATTTATTGGCACATCAAAAAGTTAATTCAACATGATCAAGTAGGCTTAATTCTTGGAATGTAAGGTTGGCTTAATATACACAAATCAATAAATGTGACTTACCACATAAACAGAATTAATAACAAAAATCATATGATTATTTCAACAGATTTGAAAAAAGCTTTTGAAAAAAAAAACAACATTCCTTTCTGATAAAAACCCTCAAGAAACTATGCATCAAAGTAACATATCTCATATCTCAAAATAACAAGAGCCATCTAAGTGAAACCACAGACAACATTATACTTGAATGGGCAAAAGCTGAAACCAATCCCCTTGAAACTATTAGAAGGATGCTTGCTCTCACCTCTCTTATTCAACATAGTACTGAAAGTCCTAGCCACAGCAATCAGGCAAAAGAAAGAAATAAGAGGTATCCAACTAGACAAATTAAGTCAACCTATATCTCTCTTTGCTGTTAATATGATTCTATACCCAGAAAACACAAAATACTTTACTTTACTTTACTAAAAGGCTCCTTTAACTAAGATGTGACTTGAGTAATTTTTCAGGATACAAAATCATTGTATAAAAATCAATAGCATTTTTATACACCAATAATAACATTGAAGCTGAGAACCAAACCAAGAATGCAATTCCATTTACGATAGCTGCAAATAAATAAAACATCTACAAATGCATCTAACCAAGGAAGAGAAAGATCTCTACAAGGAGAACTACAAAACACTGCTGAAAGAAATCATACATGGCACAAATAATGGAAAAAAAAATTCTAGCATATCAATTGTAAGAATCAATATCATGAAAATGGCCATACTGCCCAAAGCAATCTACAATTCAATGCTATTCCTCTCAAGCAAAACCCGTCATTTTTCAAAGAACTAGAAAAAGAACAATTCTAAAATTTATATGAATCCAAGAAATATCCTGAACAAACAATCCCAAGTTAAAAAAAAAAATGAAGCTGGAGGTACCACGTTATTTGACTTCAAACTATACTATAAGACTACAGTAACAACACAGTATGGTACTGGTACAAAAACAGATACATAGCCTGAGGGAACTGAATAGAGAACACAGAAAGAAAACTGCACAAATACAACCATCTGATCTTTGACACTTTGACAGAGTTGACAAAAATAAGCAATGACTTCCTATTCAATAAGTGGTGCTGGGATAGCAGGCTAACCAAAGGCAGAAGAATGAAACTTCATCCCTGTCTTTCACCATCTAGAAAAATTAACTCAAGATGAATTAAAGATTTAAATATAAGACCTCCACAATAAGAATCCTTGAAGGAAATCTAGGAAACACCATTCTGGACATCAGCCTTGGGAAAGACATTATAACTAAATCCTCAAAAGCAATTGCAACAAAAACAAAAATTGACAAGTGGAATATCTAATTAAAGAGCTTCTGCATAGCAACAAACCATCAACAGAGTAAACAGGCAACCCACACGATGGAAGAAAATATTTGCAAACTATGAATCTGACATAGTTTTAAAAATAACTTAAACAATTGAGCAAGCAAACAAAAAATAAATAACCCCATTAAAAATGGGCAAAAGATATGTGTTAGGTCATTCTTGCATTGCTATAAAAATACATGAGACTGGGTAATTTATAAAGAAAAGAAATTTAAATGTCTCATGGTTCTGCAGGCTATGCAAGCATTGCAATGGCATCTGCTTGGCTTTGACGTGGGAGTTCAGACGTGAAGTGGGAACACGTGCATGACATGATGAGAGTGGGAGCAAGAGGGAGGTTGGAGGTGCCACACACTCTTAAATGACCAGATAACTCACTATTCTGAGGACAGCACACCATGAGGAATCTACTCCTATTCTCAATCACCTCTCACCAGGCCCCACGTCCAACACTGGGGATTACATTTTAACGAGATTTGGTCAGGGCAAATGCCCAAACCATATCAAATCATGACCAGACACTTCTGAAAAGAAGACATACAAGTGGCCAACAAACCTGAAAAAATGTTCAACACCACTAATCATCAGAGAAATGCAAATCAAACCAAGTGAGATACTGTCTCACACCAGTCAGAATGGCTATTGTTAAAAAGTCAAAAATAACAAATGCTGGTGAGGCTATGGAGAAAAGGGAACACTTTATACAGTATTGATGGGAATTTAAATTAGTTCAGTCACTGTGGAAGCAGTTTAGAGATTTCGCAAAGAACTTAAAACATAACTACCACTTGACCCTGTCATCCCATTACTTTGTACATATTCAAAGGAAAATAAATTGTTCTACCAAAAAGACAGTTGCATTCATTTGTTCATTGCAGCACTATTCACAATGCAAGGACATGGAATCAACCAAGGTACCCACCTATGGTGGACTGAATAAAGAAAATGGGGGCTGGGTGCGGTGGCTCATGCCTGTGAGACCAGCCTGACCAACATGGCAAAACACCATCTCTACTAAAAATACAAAATTAGCCAGGCATGGTGTAATCCCAGCTACTCAGAAGGCTGAGGCAGGAGAATCACTTGAACCCAGGAGGCAGAGGTTGCAGTGAGCTGAGATCATGCCATCATTGCACTCCAGCCTGGGCAACAAGTGGAAGACTCTGTATCAAAAGAAAAACAAAAAACAAAAACAAAGAAAATGGAGTACATATACACTTTATAATAACAAACAGCCATCAAAAGGAATGAACGAAATTATGTCTCTTGCAGCAACATGTATGCAGCTGGAGGCCATTATCCTAAGTGAATTAATACAGGAATGAAAACTCAAATACCACATGTTCTTACATAGAAGTAGGAGCTAAAGAATGGGTAATTATGGACATAAAGATGACCACAATAGACACTGAGAAGTACTAGATAGGAGAGGGAGGAAAGGAGTAAAGGCTTGAAAAACTAATGATTGGGTACTATGCTCACACTCTGGGTGACTGCATCAGTTGTACTCCAAACATTAGTATCATGCAATATACCCAAGTAATGAACCTGCACATGTACCCACTGAATCTAAAATAAAAGTTTAAATTATTTTTTAAAATTCCATAAAAATAAATACATCTGGACTCTGGGTTAAAAATTAAAACATACTTGGAAAGAAATATATGACAATCAATAAATGTGACACAATCAATACTTCGTATTTTATTCAAATTTTATATATCTTAAATATATATTTCTTCTATAACTATCAAGTGTTATTTTAAAAAGCTTTTATTCTAATGGCCTAAACTGTAAATTAAAAAGTAGAATGAATGACCAGAAAACCTTTCATGCATTTCTGCTTTTATTCAGTAATTAATAACTTAAGCTGGAGTGTTTTTGGAAAATTCATGAGGTACTTCTTTGTTATATTTTTAAAATAGTCTACATAGCTCCAGAGAGTGTGCACAAGATAACAACATATTACCCTGAGTCAAAGTTGATAATAATCAACAAAGGTCACAAATAATTTGATTCTTCTGCAGAAATACTATCAATCTGCAACATGGGCAACATATACGTGAATACATACAGGATAGCCACAGCCAGAGACACAATCAGACAAGAATATAGAAATTATAGCTAATTAAGAAGATTGGAAAGGAGTAAGATATAGAGAAAGGTAAGAAAAAGAAAGAGAAAGGAAAAAGAGGAGAAGAGACAGAGGAGATAGAACAATAATTAATTTTCATTTAACTCTTACCATGTGCCACATGCTATGGAAACTAATTTAGACATATCATCTCACTCAATTACTAAACCTCTAAGACACAAATATTTTCCCCAATTTATGGAGGTGAAATTACCTATAATGATGAAAAACAAGTCACCTCTTTGTTTTCTTTTGTCAGGCAGCTGATCTTTATTAGGTACTTCCTCTGTGCCAGGTACTATGCCAAGCTCTTTATATGCATAATTCTAAATTAGTACTCATAGCACCATGTTAATTAGATCTATTATTTTCACTTCGTACATCTGCAAACCAAGTTTCAGAGAGAGTAGATGATTTGAATTTAGTTTTCTCTGTTTTATTCACATGAATGCACAATGATCTCTTCTATGGGACATTCTTTCAAAACATTGTTTCTTATTGTTGTTCTCACTGAGTAACTTTCTTATCTATTCTTTATTCTTAAGGATGGACACAATAATAATCCCTGACATGTAAAGTGTTTTATTTGTCATGGTCTTTTCTAGATGCTTTGTCTATACCACTTGTTTTAATAATCACACAACCACCACAATTCCATGAGGTAAGTGGAATCATTATCCTCATTTAGCAAAGGAACATACTGACACACAGAGAGGTTAACTGACTTGCCAATAAATGGTATTAGTGGTAGAGCTAGTGTTGAAACATGGTCCAGTTCCACCTCCTTACCTGCATGGTCTAGGATCAGTATCAGTCTTCTTGCCAATTGTATCTTTTTTGTAAATATTAAATTCCCATTCTAATTTGTAAATTGGTTTCTTAAATTGATGCTCTTATTTGTCAATTATAAACTGGTTTAATGGGGATTTGTTCCTTAAAGACCAGCACCACTATACAACTCCTGATACAATCAAACTGTCAAACTATTAATTAGATTCTTAACTAGTAACCAATGGCAATCACTCAAGTTTAAGCAAAACAAGCTGTCTCTATCAACAGACTCTTCCAAGGCCACAGAAGAGCCTATAATTCTATTAAGGAAAGAATAAGTCAAATGAGTAAAAAGGGCAAAATTGATAAAGTTCAAAATTGCTTGACCTAAATTTATCTTTCATTTTCCTAACTGATGAAAATATCTTGATTATAACAGTAGCAGTTAGTTTTATAACCAAATTAGAAAGAAAATACTACCTGGTAAATTCTTATACTATAAAAGTAATTAAAGCCTTCTTTCCCATTGATATCCAGAAAGCCTTTCTGAGTCAGTTTTGCTGACTTGGAAGCAGAATCAGGAGAATGCCTCATTCCCACTAAAAATGTTCTGCTATTTTTCAAATCTCCTTTTGGCCATTTTCATGTATTCAGGTGTTTTTCCCAATTTTTAATCAGGTTAGTTGGATTTTTCTCCTATTGAGTTCTGTAAGTTTATTTCACACTTTAGATATTAATTCCTTATCAGATCTATGATTCACAAGTATTTTCTTTCTTTTTTTTTTTAATTTTTTTTTATTGCATTTTAGGTTTTGGGGTACATTTGCAGAACATGCAAGACATTTGCATAGGTACACACATGGCAGTGTGTTTTGCTTCCTTCCACCCCTTCACCCACATTTGGCATTTATCCCCAGGCTATCCCTCCCCGGCTCCCCCTCCCCGCTGGCCCTCCCCTTTTCCCCCCAATAGACCCCAGTGTTCGAATCTGGAGAACATCATTCTCAGCAAACTGACACAAGAACAGAAAATGAAATACCACATATTCTCACTCATAGGTGGGTGAGGAAAAGTGAGAACACATGGACACAGGGAGGGGAGTACTGAACACTGAGCCTATGCTTTTAAAGATTGAACTCTATTAGAAAATTGTACATATGTTATACATAAAAAT
>CAUYOR010040292.1:0-14402 GCA_963573925.1 Callimico goeldii
GAGTAGCTGGGATTACAGGCGTGCGCCACCATGCCCAGCTAATTTTTTGTATTTTTAGTAGAGACGGGGTTTCACCATGTTGACCAGGATGGTCTCGATCTCTTGACCTCGTGATCCACCTGCCTCGGCCTCCCAAAGCGCTGGGATTACAGGCTTGAGCCACCGTGCCCGGCCTCTTTTTCTTCTATAAAACACAGTGAACTCAGCATGAGTTCCCTCTTCTGCACTACCTTGAGATTCTCTGGCTACCAAATCCCCCAGCCTCTCTTCTGCCCAGAGAGGCTGGCCTCTGTTTCAGGCTCTCACCTCTTCCTGTGTCTTCTGGGATCTATCTTGTGCCATCTCCTCTGAGTAATTTATTTTACTTTATAGCAGTTATCATGGTTGGACATTCTATTTTACATTTGTTAGTTTAATGTCTGTCCTCCCATTGGAATGTTAGCTCCATGAGGGCAGGGATTCTATTCTGTCTGTCTCTCATGGCGTGGGCCAAAAAGAATGCAGCCCGGTAACACATGCTCATTTCATCTTCAATGGAATAAATTAATGTTGCTGCATCGAGTTCCTGTTTACTCACATCTTTATCCTCTGTCCACTCTGTTGGTTCTTTATCTTGACCTTCAAGCATACTCAACTCTCACCTTTGTGACAAAGAGCCCTCCCGTGGCCCAGGCACCTCACTGAACTGCTGTCCTGTTTTTAATTGCACTAACTTTGCCCACTCAGGGCTTCAACTCTGGCTCCAGGCATTTTGCTGAAACTACTCTCCTGAAGGCCGCTAGTGAGTTCCTGCAAAGTGTTACTGTCTGTCTGAAACCCCTGAAATTTCCAACAATTTTAAATTGTCCTCTCCTTTAATATTTTCTTCTTGATTGCCTGCATTTGTGAGTGATGCATGATGAATTATGCAGAGGCTGGATGCTATGGGCCTGAGGTTTGTGGTAAAATATGTCAGTAAAGTTAACTACACAGCAGAAGGGATACCGTGGCCCTCATATTAATCTCTGCTGATTATTTATGAGTGGGCATGGGCGGGGGTTCATTGCATCTGCACTTCTGTGTGTTGTGTGATTTATTTTAGATGGAGTCTCACTCTATTACCCAGGCTGGAGTGCAGTGGTGCCACCTCAGCTCACTGCAGCCTCCACCTCTGGTTTCAAGTGATTCTCCCAGGTAGCTGGGATTACAAGCATGTGGCACCACACCTGGGTAATTTTTGTATTTTTAGTAGGGATGGGGTTTCCCCATGTTGGCCAGGCTGGTCTCGAACTTCTGATCTCAGGTGATCCTCCTGCTTTGGCCTCTGAAAATGCTGGGACTGCAGGAGTGAGTCATCGCACCTGGCCTGTGTAGCTTTGAAAATTTGTATGAAACCAAAGACAAGTGTGCTGTCCTCCTTGGGCACTGATAGCGTCCGACTTGCCTGGTGACCTCCTGACTTCTTGCTGCTGCTTCACTGGGGTTCACCTTCCTCCTGCTTCCCCTGGGCTCTGCCCTTGCCCTCATTTCTCTCTCTGCAGTCTCTCTTGGATACCTCTGCCCTGTCAGGATTTCATTCCTGTCTGTAATTCCCACAGCCCTCAATTGTCTCCCCTGGGCCCTGGTCCTGAATTTCTATGATCTGCAGACACCCCCTGAAGATGCCCGGCATATTCTCTGTGTCTCACACCTGACCCTTTTCTATATTACAGTTCTTACTTCTCTTTCAAGGTGCTGCTTGAGTACCGCTTCCTCCAGGAAGCCCTTGCTGATTTCTCAGCCAGATGTCATTTCTCCCACTTCATCATTCCTTTTTTTTTTTTTTTTGAGACGGAGTTTTGCTCTTGTTACCCAGGCCAGAGGGCGATGGCTCGATCTCGGCTCACGGCAACCTCCGCCTCCTGGGTTCAGGCAATTCTCCTGCCTCAGCCTCCTGAGTAACTGGGATTACAGGCATGCGCCACCATGTCCAGATAATTTTTTGTATTTTTAGTAGAGACGGGGTTTCACCATGTTGACCAGGATGGTCTCGATCTCTTGACCTCGTGATCCACCCGCCTCGGCCTCCCAAAGAGCTGGGATTACAGGCATGAGCCACCGCGCCCGGCCTACTTCATTATTCCTAAATGACTTTGGCATGTCCTGACCTTATTACTTAGATTTTGTGTTCTAGTTTTGTGGGAACTGATCCTGGAATACTAGGATTGTGTTTGTTTTTCATGGTTGTGTTTTCCATTGATCCAACAAGTTGTGGGACCTTGTATACTGGAGGCAGTTCATACTTTGTAGACCAGTTATGATGGTAAATGGAAAAATCTAAAAAAAAAAAAAATAAGCTGAGAAAAACGGTTATACCAAAGCACTCCAAATTGTTCTTAATATTTCAGAATTGACATATAAGAATAAAAATAAAGTACCCCAAAGTGCAGTGGTGCTGTGGGGCCAGAACAAAATGTTAGCCAGCTAAATAGGAACTCGGGAAATTTACCAAATTGAGCTCATTTACATCTGTAGTTACCCATTGCGATCATTCTGCTGTTGTCTTCTGTCTTTCTCCTCCCACTCCGGGTTAAAAATACTTTGTATGAAAGATTTTCTTCCTAATCAAATACTATGAATTCTTGGGACTGGGGGTGGGGTGAGGTGTGAATGCCACTCTGAAGCTGGAGACAAGATGCTGGAGTGGGCCTCCGTCGTGCTGTCTGGGCGCCAGAGAGAAGCCAGGCAGAAGCCAGGCAGATCAGCATTAAGCTACCTTCAGACACGAACATCCCAAGAGACTTGGAGGCAATGGCATTGAAAACCACCTGCTGTTTCCAGTGATCAAGAGAGTAACCCATGGCTTTGATGAATTTGGAATCCGAAAGATACAGTAGGATGCCAGCCTGGAATGGTTGCTTCCTGCGGTGGGAAGATCAGGTAGGCTAGGAAGGTGTCAGGGAGAGGGCTGTCTCCTCCCAGGACATTCTTTCTGGCCGGACACAGTGGCTCATGCCTGTAATCCCAGTACTTTGGGAGGCCCAGGGGGGTGGATCACGAGGTGGAGATTGAGACCACCCCAGCCAACATGGTGAAACCCCATCTCTCCTAAAGATACAAAAATTAGCTGAGCATGGTGGTGCCCACCTGTAATCCCAGCTACTCAGGAGGCTGAGGCAGAGAATTGCTTTAACCAGAGAGTCGGAGCTTGCAGTGAGCTGAGATTGTGCCACTGCTCTCCACCCTGGCAACAGAGAGAGACTCCATCTCAATAAAAGGGGGGGCACTTTTTCTTAGGGGAAAATGATGACCCTGAGCTTGAAGATGCACAAGAAAAGTGGCTCCCAGATTTCTCAGTGTTTTGGTGTCTGCAAGAATTGTAACCCCTGGGAGGCCAAGGCGAGGCAAGGGATGCCCTCCAGAGGCCTGCGGTCCTGGAGTAAGGACGCCTGATAGATCAGCCCTGGCCCACCCTTCCCTCAAGCCCCTGGCTGCTCTCAGGGGAATTGCCTGGGGCTTCTCAGAAATGTAGGCCCTGCCTGGGCGAAGTGGCTCCCACCTGAAATCCTAGCACTTTGGAAGGCCGAGGCAGGAGGATCGCTTGAGTCTAGTAGTTCAAGACCAGCCTGGGAGACATAGTGAGACCCTGTCTCTACAAAAAAATAAAAAATAAAAAAATCAGCCAGCTGTGGTAGCATGCACCTGTAGTCCCAGCTACCCAGGAGGCTGAAGTGAGAGGACTGCTTGAGCCTGGGAAGTCAAGGCTGCACTTAGGCATCATCTCGCCACTACACTCCAGCCTGGGCAACAGGCCTATCTCTAAGTAAGTAAGTAAAGAAAGAAATAAATAAAATGTAGACCTTCGCTGCTCGTCCAGGCCTGCTGAACCAAACCTATGCTGCTTCAACAAGATGCCAGGTGACCCCCAGGCACGTTCAAGTGTGACACGAGCTGGTTTAATGGACACTTCGTCCCAGCTTTCTTGAATAAAATGGCTCTTTTATATCGGTGTGATTACTAATTTTGCTGAGTACCGTAGTCATTTTTTCAGAGTCACTGACATGCTGTGAAGTAGGTTAGTATGACTTCAGGCTGAGTTGGATTTTTTTGTTTTGTTTTCTCAATCAGGCCACAAGGGGCCGCATTTCACCATGTAAACATTCATCGTGTCCAACCTATTCACAGCCACAGTGGCAAACTCAGTAGCTGCAGGAGCCCACGTCCAACAGGAAGGTTGCCTCGTTTCAACCTGACTTTATCCCTTCACTCTTGTAACCAAGATTCTTAATTCAAATGAAATAATAGTCAAAGCACTCCTGCCCCTGGTGCAGCCCCCATCAGACTGCTATCAGCTTTTTCGCTATTTGTCCTTAAAATTGTTGACACTTACACTTCCCCAGCATTTTCCCCAAGGCACTAGCATTCTACACTGGAAGTTAATTAAGTTTTCTCTTTCAGTCGTTTTCTGTTTTCATGACTCAGATTTATTACTAAAGCCCCTTCCCCAATGCTTTCTGTGTCCTTAATGCTGTGTTTGCCAGTTCAGTTTGGAGTTGCCAGCTGAGAGGTGGTAGTCTTCTGGAATAAGTACATTTCTGATCACCTTGCTAATGTGTCTGACTCACACGAGACTTTGCAGGAATCCTCTGTCTGTAATCACGCTATAGATTCTTTTGGAAACATTAAGAAACAGTGCTCTCTTGTTATGGGTCAAGACCTCCAAAGCACATTATTCGGCTGATAACATTGTCCAAAGCTTTACGGTGAATTCAGGCAATTCAGGCAATATTTTATGTCAGACTTCCATTTGCTGAAACAGATTAAGAAAAATACTCGTGCATTAAGTGGTTATACTCCACAGAATGTAGCAGAGGCAAAGTGGTAGTTCTGTGAGGTTCCAGGGAGGCCTGGAGCCTTGGGATCTGTGTCCTACTGAGCCTCTAACAACTGGAGCAATTCACATCCCTGGTGTCCATCTCCCAGCCTTGGTTTCCTCATCTATAGAAAGAGGAGGTTGGATTAGAATGCTCTGTAGGTTTCCTTTTAAAAGTAATCAAAAAAACAATCAAATGTTTTATTGTTTTAATTAAGTATCGATTTGAAATGGAAACCTCAATTGATAGCTGATAGAGGCTCATCTGAGGCATCTGTAATCTGATGGACATTGACAATATTCTACCCATTAGAGAACCAAGACCACAAAAGAAGCTTAGAATAGAAGAGCCGCCCACATTTGCTGCTGCTGTGTAATGAATAGTAGTAGGTGGCTGGCAGGTGCATGTCTTGAAGATATTCTTGAGTCAGCTCATGGAATTCTGAACTGGATTAAAACATGGGCATATTAACATTTTATTTAACAGCATCTCTGGCTGCCAGCATTTCATTAAGAATCTTAATTATTAAAATGTACGGGTGGTTTCTTTTGCCATCACTTGAGTTGCTCTCAGTGAAAAAGACAGATGTCTTGATGTAGTCATTTCACTTGCTTAAGTTCTATCCTGTCTCTCAATCGCTGTACCCCCCTTAGCGAAGCCATAACCGATCAAAACTTAAGTGAGTCAGCTTTGGATGTCAGCCATAGAGCAGGCGAGCCAAGTCCCGTGATGCCAGCCGTTGGACAGAGTTTCCAAGGCAACGGCTGCTGTGTTTCTCTCCACTCTGAAGGAAAACCTGGGAGAATCCAGTCCTGATGTGGCTTATAAGAGAGCCAGGGTTGGCGGAAACAATCTGTGAATGAGCAGACTTTGGTTCTAGCCTGGTTTTTTTTCTCTGTAAGAATGAGTCTTATTCACATGCATTTTTCTCTAGCTCTGAAATGAGGATTTGAATTGAACTTTTGAGATGGGTGGTTGAAAGAAAATATATACACAGACCGTCAGTCTGAGAAGCACTAGGTGATCATCCAGATTAAGAAATAATAAAGTCAGAATTCTCACAGGAACAAGAGATCGTTTTTGTCACTGAATACAAGAAAGATTAGCATGAGCCAAGACACAGAGGCTGAAAAAGGGGCAAAGGACAGTCCCCACTGAGAATAGCTTCCATCTTCAACGTTTTTCTGATCATTAGTAGGACTATAAAAATTACTCTCCAAACCAGAGCACGTTTGTGAGTGGAAGAGGGAACGTCTAATAATTAGGATGACTGATGTCAACCGGCCTGGGAAAGTGCACCCTACTTGGTGTGCCTCTCCGCGGAAAGCCATTTGAACAAAGGCAGCCTCAGCTACCGGAGTGTGGAAGCCACAGGCTCAAGTGAGAGAGGAAGATGCCAGTTCACCCGATCAAATGGAGTCGGGTGGGGGTGGAGTGGAGAGAGGAAAGAAATGTGGACAGGTTTGACCAGCAACTCAGGGAAATCTGATAATAGATGAAAAATCTTTGAGGCAGTGGTCGTCTCTGAGGGAACACAGTTTGGGGTGGCCCAGTCAGTGGTTTTTATGACTTTGTCCGGTAAAGAATACAGTAATTGTCTTTAGGTTTGAGCAGCAATACACAAGGTTTCCGAGGAGAACAATCCCAACACAATAGACATAAAAACGATGTTTAATAATGAATCTTGTGTTTCCTAAAGAAATTCACTAAAAGTAAACTAAAAGCTTGTAAACATGTTTATGGTTATCCTCAAAGAAGTCACCTGAGTTTACCATTCACAGCCAGTTAGGGATGAGATAAAATATATGGAAATGGCTGAACTTTTACACTATTCAAAGTACTTACCTTAGGTGTAAACACACGTTTGTTCTTTAACCAAATGGGGCTTCCTGCTGAAATAACCTTGAAACTTTAAAAAGTGCCCAAGAATGCCGGGCATGGTGGCTCACACCTGTAATCCTAGCACTTTGGGAGGTCAAGGTGGGCGAATTACTTTGAAGTCAGGATTTCAAGACCATCCTGGCAAGCATGGTGAAACCTCGTCTCTACTAAAAAAATACAAAAATTAGCCGGGTGTTGTGACATGTATCTGTAATCCCAGATACTCAGGAGGCTGAGGTAGGAGAATCACTTGAACCTGGGAGGTGGAGGTTGCAGTGAGCCAAAATTGCACCACTGCGTCCAGCCTGAGCGACAGAGCAAGACTCTGTCTCAAAAAAAAAAAAAAAAAGTACCCAGGAAATGTACTTTTACTGTAGAAAAATTAGAAGATTCTACAGAAAACTGAAATGAAGACAAGAAAACCACCTATAATCTGACTATCCGCAAGTAACCACTATTGACATCTTAGGGTATCTCCTTCCACACAGTTTCCTATGCATTTTATTTATACATATAATCGTAAAAAGGACAGCTTGCTGTGCATATTCTATACTACTATATCATGAATAGTGCGCTACATCACCAAATATACTTTTGCAACGTTGTTTGGATGACTGCATAACATCACAGTATTGAGAGTTCATTTAACCAGACTCTCGGCATTATGTACACGGCTGTTTCCGTTTGGATGACTGCATAACATTTCACAGTATTGAGAGTTCATTTAACCAGACTCTCGGCATTATGTGTGTGGCTATCTCCAGACTTTTGGTACAACAAACAATGTAGTTTTGAACATCCAGGGAAATCTTTGTGCCATATAACGAATGAATCTGGATCGTGTGAATTTGGTGGGAGAGCTGAGGCTGTTAAATCTGCGCCCAGATTAAGATGCAGTTGTGGAATGAGCACACAAGAAGAATACAAGAAGAGATGGGTTCTAGGTCCGGCCCATCATAGAACCCAGAGCATGTTACTTAACCTCTCTCTGATTAGTTTTCTTATTTATAACAACATGACAAAAATTAGTGAAACCTTGAACTGGTTTACTGAAAGGATTAGAAACAGTAAAGGTGTGTGAAAAACCATTTACAGTTATAAAGCAGTTTACTTTTTTTTTTTTTCCTCAAGATGGAGTTTCACTCTCGTTGCCCAGGCTGGAGTGCAGTAATATGATCTTGGCTCACAGCAACCTCCGCCTCCTGGGTTCAAGTGACTCTCCTGCTTCAGTCTCCCAAGTGGCTGGGATGACAGCCATGTGCCACCACACCCAGCTAATTTCTTTTTGTATTTTTAGAGATGGGATTTCACCATGTTGGCCAGGCTGGTCTTCAACTCCTGACCTCAGGTAATCCACCTGCCTCATTCTCCCAAAGTGCTGGGATTACAGGCATGAGCCACCATGCCCAGCCAAAGCTATTTACTTCTATAGGGATTTTTTTCCCCCAAAATGCTGTTTAAGAAAATTCTATTAAATTAACTAAAACTATTTCCAATTTTTTGACTTTCTCCAGTAAATGAGTTTTTATGAAGCATTCGAATGTTGGGTATTTGGAAGCTGTGGTGCTTGAATGGGTGCTTCTGGGGAGAAGCTTCTAGGAGTGTTTTGGGCTAATCAGACAGCAGCCTGCCTTCTGAATTATGACAAACCAAAGTCAGAGGGAGCAAACGCTTTGCAAAGCGTTCCACTTGGTGGAGGGGAAGTAACCCTCACTGTGTGATCGCAGTGGGGGCAGGTTCCTCTACTCCCCCTCTCCTCTCCCTGGGGCTCCCATCAGCCTGGATAGGAGCCTGCTAAAGGTTTCTCTGAAAATGGGGTGATCTAGGCATGATGCTTTCCAGCCGCAGAGACAGAGGCCAGCTTGCTGTCACAGATAAAAGTGGCTGTTGGAAGTAGAGTCTAGAGAAAAATATTTTAATAAAGAATCCTGGGAATTTCAGCCACCCTTGGGAGCAGGCCTAATGGGGCATGGGGGACAGGTGAGTAGGGAACATGAATGGAAACCTTGCAGCCCGAATGAGCTCCAAAGGGACAGTCCTCAGCTGGAAATTGTGCATGCCTGCTGCGTGCCTGTCACTCATCAATAGGATGCAGAGCATTGGGAGGAATGACTTCGACCATACACCAAGCCTGGTAGAGCCTTCCTTCCCTCCCACGCTCATCCACAGGCCATCCCTGCACAACTCAGATGCTGGTGGTCATGGTGGGGGCACCACCTGCATGGTGTTCTGTGGAGTGACCCCCTAAAGCACATCCTACCCTTCCGTCCTCTCCCAGCTGGAGAGGTGCCAAAGACAGTTCCCCTAAAGCACATCCTACCCCTTCATCCTTTCCTAGCTGGAGAGGTCCTGAGAACAGCTCCCCTTCCCTTCCTTAGTTCTCCTAAGCCTAGGAGGGATCTGGGCATAGAGTAGATGCTCAATGTGTGCTTATCAAATGAATGCGTAAGTAGCCCCAGACCCATAGGTGGGAGATCTCTGCACCACCTATCTGCCAACAATGCAGGAATTTCACAATCATTCTTTGGGATTCCAAAACAAAATAATTTGTATTCTCACCCATGAAGGAAGACGTCTTTGGTTAGGAAAAAATAGATACATCTAAATTTACAGAGACAACACTTGAGTTTTCTGAAAGGCACATTGTAAAGCTGACATGTTTTTCTTTCCTGGTTAGGCCCCTGAACTTGAACTTGGTCTGGTAAGAGGTCAGCTTAGTTAAGTGAGGGAGAAACGAAGGGATTCTTCTGGCAGTGGCTATGCTGGAGCCTATGGGATGAGAGTACACTCGTTCTGCTGGAGCAGAGATGAACAAATGCTACATTAAAAGAATATTTTTTTGTTTTTGCTTTGCTGTAGATAGCTCTCTTGCAGTTATCCAGTGCTGACCAAGTAAATGTACTAGTGCATACATTTCTTCTTCTTCCTTTTCCCCTTCCTCTCCTTCCTCTTTCTTCTCTCTTCCTCTTCTTTCTTCTCTCTTCTTCTTTCCCCTTCCCTTCCCTCCCCTCCTCTCCCTCCATCCCTCCCTTCCTCCTTCCTTCCTGCCTTCTTCCTCCTCCTCCCCCGACCTTTTTATTTTTTTGAGACAGGATCTCATTCTGTTGCCTGGACTAGAGTGCAGTGTTGTGATCTTAGTTCACTGCAGTGTCGAGCTCCTGGGCTCAAGATCCTTCTGCCTCACCCTCTGAGTAGCTGGCACTACAGGCACATGCCACTATGCCCAGCTAATTTTTAATTTTCTTTTTGTAGACAGGGTTTTGCTGTGTTGCCTAGGCTGGTAATTTTCTAAAACTATACTGATAAAAAGGTGGAAGAAGAAGAATAGTGCTGCTTGTAAGACAGACTTTTAGTTGCTATTAAAGCCCAAAGGACTGTAGCATCTGAAAAATATGAGAGATGGAACTGTATTATGGATCATAAACACAAACACATGAATGTTTCTGAGACATGAATCCCCTGTTCTCTTAGACAGTTCCCCACCTTTGGTAATTAGAGTCTGGCAAAAGACATTAGTTTGGAGTAAATAGCTAACTTTTTGGTTGCCTTCAAATATGAAGTTTGTATTTTCGTTTGGTGATTCATCTTTTCATTGTTGACAAATCATAAAGGGAGGGACATATTTTATTTGGATTCATTCTCTTAAATGACAAGTTCAGGAAGAGACACATACAAGTTCTCTTTGGGGGCTGACGAGGTTAAAGGTCACACCCCATCTGAGCTTCCTAGACTCTGGCATGGGGCACTTGGGTGGTGGGGGAGAGATACATGATAGTTTCTTAAGAGAAGGGGTGGTTAGTGATTTAAGGATTTGGGGTTAACCAAATTGAAGAGGGGGAGTTTGGAAGAGAGGGAGCGATAATCAGAGATAGAGAGCTGGGAGGTGGGAGAGGGAAGGAGAGTGGGAAAAGGAAAGAGAGAAGGAGAGAGAGACTGGGTGTTGAATTCCTCCCAAAAAACTGTTTTCTCAAGGCTACTTTCATGCAGGTCAGAGAAAGAATTACTGAGATTTTTCTGTTACCCGTTTTATTAGGCTGTTCACATGCTGCTTTAAAGAACTGCCCGAGACTGTGTAAATTATAAAGGAAAAAGGTCTAATTGACTTCAGTTCTTTAGGGCTTGGGAGGCCTCAGGAAACTTACAATCATGGCAGAAAGGGAAGCAAACAGGTCCTTCTTCACATGGTGGAAGGAAGGAGAAGAATGAGAGCCAAGCGAAGGGGGAAACACCTTATAAAACCATCAGATCTTGTGAGAACTCACTCTATTATGAGAATAGCATGGAGGTAACCACTCCCATATTCAATTACCTCCTACTGGGTTCTTTCACCACATGAACAGATTATGGGAACTACCATTCAAGATGAGATTTGGGTAGGGACACAGACAAAGCATATCAACTGTTAAGACAGCCTTCGAGGAATCTGTTTAAAAGCCTTCCTTCCCATCTACCACATCCAGGGCTCATGGTGCTATTGGGCTTTCTCGTGGGAAATAGGTGAGAGGAAGGATGGACGCTGTCCAAGGGTTTTGCCAGAATGGCCTGGCCAAGGGCGGCTGGATAGCTAGAGATAAGTGAGATTTTACACACACCTGTCCAATGCACCTATGAGAAGTGAGAAGCAAGACTTCTTCTGGAAGGTCTGAGAGTTTCTCTGGACACCAGCCTAGGGAGCCAGAGCTGGAGAAGAAAGTGGAGGCAGCTGCCCTGTGGGCTGTAGGAGGCAGGCTGTGTTCAAGTCCTTTGGGAACTGAGGAACAACTTGGGGATGGGAGAGAGATGTGAGGTCCCATAGTCACTCAGGTTAGGGCTCAGAGTCCTGGCGATCTGCATCATGGGTGAGGGTGACCTTGCTGGGATCACAGCTGCTTGTAAGGGAAAATGGAACCTGCAGATTACATCCATGTGTCTATAAAGATAAATGATTATCTTTAGGGTTTTTTGTTTTTAATTGCACCAGGGAGAGTTGGTTAGTGTAGAATTTCTGTATTATTTAAAATCTCTTTTACAAGTGTGTCTTTTATAATTAGGAAAAACCCACTTCCAAGATTTCCAATTTGGAGAAAAAAGGGGCAAGAATCAAGGTTGAATTAGGTTCAACCTTGGGGGCTGGTGCCATCCACACTGCTGGCTGGCTTGTGAGCTGGGCCTAGTACCAGGGAGGGAATATTGAGTCCCAGGTTAGGAGATAGCACTTTGTTTCTGCCTGCTCCTTTCTCTCAGGGGGCAGTTGTGTCCTAAGCCTTGGTTTTCTTCTCTGTGAAATGGGGGTGCCAAGAATCCATCTCTCACTGAGTGGTTGAGAGGGTTTCCCTGAAAACACCCCTGATAAAGTTTGGATGTTTGTCCCCTGCGATGCTCATGTTGCTATGTGACCCCTGATGTTGGAGGTGGGGGCTGGGGGATGTGTTTGGGCATGGGGGTGGATCGCTCATGAATGACTAGGTGCCCGCCCCATGATACTGAGTTTTCGGCTCTATTAGTTGAAGGGAGAGCTGGTTGTTTAAGAGCTCCCTCTCACCCTTCTCCCTGTGGGAAGCTTCCTGAGGTTCTGACCAGAAGCAGGTGCTGGTGCCATGTCTCTTCTCTTTATGTTTCCCAGTCTCAGGTATTCCTTTATAGCAACATGAAATGGACTAACACAGCCCCATAAAAATTACTTTGGAAATTGCCATGTAAATGTCAGTGACTCTAATTCTGGAATATAATTTTGGTGTGTTTTTTCCCTGCTGAGGCTGGAATATCCATGGTTCCTCCCTGAAGTCTTCATAGCTAATTATGGCTACGTGTAATAGAAACACAAACCGTGTAGATGAGTGCCTGCGCAGCATGCTCGCTGCATCTGTGCCGTCTTTCCTCACCCGGCCATCCTGTGTCACAGGGTGGAAAAGAGGAGGCACAGGCCACACCTCTGTACTGAGGGCTCCGCATAGAGGGGTTCTTGGTGGGGAAAAGCACTGCCACACTCACTGCTCTAGTCTGTGAAATGTCAGAGAATAACGCATTGCTCTCTCATTGCTCTGTGATGTTGCACTAAGATGCTTCCCAAGCTTGAAGCATCTGCGTTGAAATACAAGACGGCAGGGCCAGATCAACCATCTCTCTCTGCCAGGGAGCCTCAGAGTCTTGGTCAGCCTGGGAAGTTTAATGACAGCTGTGCAAGTGCTCTTAGGTTTATTTTGGGGCCTTTCCAAAGCAACAGGGGAAAAGTAATTTTATTTTTATAAAGAAGAGAAAAATACTCTAAAAGCCCTTGCCAGTGGAGCCCTTTCTTCATTTTTCTCCCCAGCTTCTGGCTTCTGCTAAAGTCCTGAGCCTTGAAAAAACATGAGTTTACTGTTCCTAACAAAGGGTGGTTTATGTCCTTTTGCTACAAGACAAAAGAGGGAGGGGAGGAAGTTCAGATCTTTCTTTCTGGAGACTGTGAAGTTCCGCTGGGGAAGTAGCTGCCCTGGTCTGCAGGTTAAATAAACATGGAACAGATGGGAAGAGTTAGAGGGAACTTGTGAATTCAGTGAGACCAGCCTATCTTGGTGTTACTGAGTGAAGCAAAGGGTTCCATTGAAAGCCTGGGTTAAGTTCTCTGGCCTCATTAGGTCTGAATAGAGAAGGGCAGCGAGATGAATGAATTCCTGACACTGGTTATATTTATCTATGGCTCCAATTGTGTGAAAAGGCAGCATATTTATCTATGTTTTAGTCTGAAGATGGAACATATGCCTGTGGGCTCCATTCCATTTAACAAGCTTTTATTGAGCACCTACTATATGCCTGACTCCTAGCTGAGCACTGCAGGGGGACACGGAAGAAACGTAGCATCCAGGACAGTGTAGAGAGAGGAAGAAGCTTGAGTGCAGATCCTTAGTTCCACCATTTTGTGACCTTGGACCAGCTACGTAATATCCTTGAATCTCTGTTTTTTGATCTATAAGATGGGGCAGTAAGACCTCGGAGAAATTATACTGCACGACGTGACATGTGCCAATGTCATGGCTAACGTCCTTTGGGTTGCAAGTAACAGGACCCACTTGAAACATAACCAAGGAAGGGGATTTCCTGGAAGGGTGTTGGGTGGTCTCTCCTGGATTTTACCAGGAAGTCTAGCCTGGGAGCCACAGGGAGGACAGAGAAGCCCAGAGCTGTCTGGAGCTTTCAGCAGCAAGGAGGGGTATCTGCACCCCAAAGTCTCTACTAACAGCTCTCCCCTGTGGCACTCTCTGTTCTGGCTCTTCCCATGGAGTCTGTTCGGGTCAGTCCACTCTGGCCAGAGCGGCAGGCTCCCAGCCTGGAAGCCTGAGGAGGATGGGGAGTGGGGCCTATATGAGTCTTTTGAGCTGTCCCAACAAAGGACTGCAGACTGAGGGGCTTAAACAGCTGGACTTTGTTTATACACAGTCCTGTATTGGAAGCCTAAGATGGAGGCGTGAGCAGGGTTGGCTCCTCCTGAGGCCTCTCATCGGCTTGCAGACAGCGCCTTCTCCCTGTGTCTTCACACATTTTCCTCCATGTATGGGTCTGTGTCCTAATCTCTCTTTTTTTTTCTTTTGAGATGGAATCTCGCTCTGTTGCCCAGGCTGGAGTGCAGAGGTGCGATCTCGGATCACTGCAACCTCTGCCTCCCAGGATCAAGCAATTCTCTTGTTTCGGCCTCCCAAGTAGCTGGGACTACAGGCACATGCCGTCACACCT
>CAUYOR010040293.1:0-24034 GCA_963573925.1 Callimico goeldii
ATGTCAATCTGATCAGTCCTTTTTGAAGTGACTCTTTGGATATACAGGGGTCAGGGAGATGCTTGAGGAGACGGTGTGTACTTTATAGGAGCTCAAGTGCTGAGCTGTGAGCTCCGTTGTTCATTCAGGGCTGTTAGACTGCTATGTTTATGTCTGCTGCAGCAGACCTCTTAAAACCCCTTTTTTTCCTCGGATGCTCTGTCTCGGGGAGTTGGGGCTTTCTTTATGAGTGTCCGTTGCACTATCCTGCCCAGCTAAGAGGCAGTCTAGTCACTATTTGCCTGCCGAGGCTCCGCCCTGTTGCTGCAGGCTCTGCCCTGCAGCCATGGGCTCCGCCCTGTGGCGGAGTCTCTCTGTTATAGCGGGTTGCCTTGGCAACGGCAGGCTGCGTCAGCAATGGGAGTGTACTCAGTAGGGGCGGATTGCCTCGGTAATGGCGGACGCCCCTCCCCCACCAAGCTGCACCGTCCTGGATTCAGCTGTGCCCTCAGTGAAACTCTCCACCCGGAGCGTTTCTAACTGCTGTTTTGTTTGTCCCTATGGGGGTGAAACCCACTGAGCCTGCTCGCCTGGCTCCCTGACTCAGAGCGCCTTTCTTTCTTTCTTTTTTTTTTTTTTTAAGTTGAACGGATGGCTCTCTCCCAGGTGTTTTGGTCACCTGCTGTTAGGGCACTGGGATCTGTGTGATTTCCCATGCAGCGAGCCACTGCGCTGACTCAAACGCCACTTCCCAGGAATCTCCTGGTCTGGCTCACTGTCCAAGTCCCGTTTAATCAGATGGATATGCTAATCTGCCCTCCCAAATCTCAGATTGCCGGTTTAGCAGGGCACCCGGACCAATGCATTTTGTGTGGAGTGTTGCGGAGTGCCGCTGCACTGCGGCGCAGGCCGAAGTGGCCGCGACAGCCAAAATGGCTGTGCTTGCATCCTGAGTCTCTCCTACACCTGGAAATTTCCCCGTTCTGTGGGCAACAAAGATCTGTCTGGAAATGCGGCTTTGACTCACCCTCTGCATGTTCACTGAGAGCTGCGATCCTGAGTTGTTCTTATCACGCCATCTTGAATCCTCACTACCCAGATTTTAAGTAGAACCCAAAAGTTAACATTTTAAAGAAGAGGTACCCATGAATATACCTAGATATTGGTTAAGGAAACGTACTCTCTGGTGGGATTTATTTGAAATGCTACTACTCCTTTCATTTACATATGTAGTCACTCCTTAGCAATAAAGGAGTTTGGTCATTAATCCTATTTTACACTTTTAGAGTGGCAGTTATTAGCTGAAGTCATGTTCAAGGAATTAATAACTGAGTGCAAATAACTGAGTTGTAGAAAATTATTATGTACTTGTCTTAACAGAATAAAACAATTTCTGATATGATTATTAGCCCAGGCAATTCCTTTTTACAGCATTATTCTAGATGTTCTCTAAATATGCTATATTACAAAACCAAAGGACAGAAGGACCTCAGTTTGTGCCTCTGTTACCTAGGAAATCTATCACTTAGTATATGGCTCTAACAAATAAAATTAACTACATTTTGTCCAGGAAATACAGCCATTGAATGATAATATTTAGAGAACGTTTGACTTTTCATTTCCTATACCTGAACGAAGAATGAATACTCAGAAAATTCAGATCATTCAAGTACTTAAAAAGAACAGCTAAATATTTTCTAATTAGTAGTCTCTTTACTTTTTACATGTCGAGGAGAAAAAATAATAATTCCTTGGTCACTTTAATTTCCTCCTTCTGATAAAATCTATATTTGTAGCTGCCCATTAAGAGTTCATTAGTTGTGATAATTGGAAGAAAGTCAACCTTGTAAGCTGTTGTTTACATATAAAATGTGGAACACCACATAGATAAAAGCTATAATATAATTAGAAACACTGCATATAGTACAAGCACGTTTTATGCCTTATCTAGTTCATATTTGGATTGTACGCTCTATAATACAAAGCATACCACATACTCTATCTCATTTGTTCCTTACAACAGCCCCATGAGATACCAATCATTTTTTTTTCTCTTCTGAAGCTCAGAGAACTTGAGTAGCACGCCTTCATTTACATAACTAATTAATGAGCTACCATGATTATTCTAGTGTTTTGTTTCCAGGTGACTAGGCTATCCACTATGATTTAGCTAGTATTGATAAAGCTCCTGTTGTAAGACTTTAATGCCATTAGACTTTGGTGTTTTTGGGTTATAAAATCATATATGATGTGACTAGTCCAGGAAACTCATTTCTCCAATAGGCTACATGTGAAATATTATCATTAATCTTCTGTATATGTTAGAAAACATGAAAAATAAAAAGGATGACATGTTGAAAACTATAGTGTAAATTACTTCCCGGATGAAATTTTTTTGGTCTGGTTAGTTTAATAACAGCTTTGGCTACTCAGCGACAAAAAGACCCAAGGAAGAATCTCACTCCACTTTTGTAAACATGGTTCTTTTGCAATAGAATGCTGGCCTTGAGGACCTGGCATGACACCCAGTATCCAGGACTGCAATAGGTACTCCATTAATGGTGGTTGAACAAACAAAGTGAGAGAAAATATGAACAACTCATTATCAGGGTTTAATAGTACAGAAAACTTACTCTCGGACTCCTGGCTCTATTACTATTCAGTAATCTGCCTGGTGCTTGTGTCGGACAACCCAAAAATGGCAATCTGGTGTATCCGCTTTAATATTAGCTGACTAGGTACACACTGCTTGAGCACACACATGAAATTATATCTATTAAAGATGCTGTTAGCTGGAATCTAAAAAGCTGTGCCTTAAATCCATTACCCAAGTGGCCAACAACACATTGTATGCAATTAACAATTTTTGAAGGTCTGAAAGCAAATATCACAGAGCTACTCTATTGTAGTGATTCATGGATTGTGAATCAGTAATTTACATTCCATCCTAAAAAATTTTTTTAACAGAATCAGAAAAATGGGATGGAGTCGAAAACTTTTGCCTTAATAGCACTTACATAAGAAGGAAGCTGGAAGGAACCCTGTCCACAAGAAGCACCTACCAAAGACACTGCATGTAATACATCCCCCCTTAATAATATTAGAGGACATGTGTGTACACAAGGAAGGAAAATATATAAGATTTGTGCTGCTAGAAGTAACCAGGAGGGTGACTGATCATCACATATTATCTTTTTACATCATGTAATACAAAAATCATAATATTACAACTCCAAAGAACCTTAGGATTCTGGTCTAAGCTTATTTTTTATATAAGAAAACCGAGGCTCAAAGATCAATTTGTGTACTAACTTGTATCACACAGTTAATCTGTGGCAGAGACTGAATAGAGCATAGGCTTCAGAAGCCTGTGCTCCTTCTGGAAGGTCACTCTCGAGTTTGGAAGTAAATTCCACATATTTCTGCCTTCTTTGGATCCTCTTCTTGGTTGTACTTTATGTTCCCAAACAAAGTCTACAGCATCAGAGGAAACAAAAACCCTCAATACCGAGGGTTTTTTTTTTTTTTTTTGGCTTTACATATATCCAAGAAAAAAAATTCTTACAAAAGAAATAGCTGTTAGTTTTATGGATGGCAGTGTGGCAGGGGAAATCAACTGGCTCAGTGTTTCTAAGTTACATGCTGCCAGATATAAAGGCTTAAGTAGCCATGCTCTCTCATTGTCATTCATTCTCTACAGATATTTTAGTCAATAATATCATACTGTTTTCATCAGCCCAAGACCTCAGTTCTTTCTTTCTCTTTTTTCTCTAGTGTGCCTCATTTTTTTGTCCATAAGCGTCAGTGGAAAACTTCCTTTTCCTCTTCTGCTTTCTTATCTATTTTTTTCAGACCCTCCAGTCTCTGAAATAGCCTACCTCTGACTTAATGCAGCTAGAAATATAGAACAGGAGAAGATTCAGGTGAATCAGTAAATACAGACAGATAAATACACAGAAGATATGAAGTAGCTAATGATAGAGGAGTTTTGAGTGAGTGAGATATCACTCTATACCTGCATTTTAAGACTATTTTCAATACTGCTTCAAATTGGATCCTTTAAAAGATTTAATGGATTTGATGATTTTAGCAGCTGTTATGAAAAATGCTCTATGAAATTAGGATGTTATATATCATATTACACAGGGACCAGTTCCCTACAGTAATGGTGTGAGTCATGCAGTTTTTTTCACTAGATTGACGTTATTTTTGACGTAAATGGAATGCTGCCCATGGATCAGATATAGGCGGCGAGGGAACTAGGGGAATGGAGCAGCATAACAATGGGGTCTGTTCCGAACGGTTAAGTGCACTAACCCGCTCAGAAACAGCCATACCTCATGCCATCACAGTGCCTCACCTGTGCTATTACCAACAGAGGTGCAGAGCATCTTGAGGCACTTGGTGGCATTTTAAAATTGGAACAGTATCTGCCTATCATTTGCAGTCACTACAAGTTCATAAAAAGGGGGTCCGCTGGGGTCTGGGTTAATAGATTTTGCCTTCAGGAGGTAGGTTTATATATCTCAGAGAGGCAGTGTAAAACAGTTACCATGAGAGTAGACCTGGAGTTGTTCCTTGAATAGAATTCAGAACAAGCGGCTTTCCCATTAAATTGGGCAATTTATCTAACCTCTGTCCCTTAGGATCCTCAATGGCACAACAGTCGTAATAACAAAACATAATGACTATATTGCCATGAAGATTATATGCATCAATAGATATAAAGGTGCTTAGAAGAGTGGTACATAATAAGCACTCAATAAATATCTTTATAAAGAGATTAGCAAGATATTAAGTGGGTAAAGCAGGTTGCAGAACAACATGTACACTCATTTAAAACATTCTGTAAACATTAACACAAAATACATTTTATAGTGGTAAACATATGCATATAGTGGCATAGAAAAACAGGAAAGATATACTTTCCACTAATACTAGCGGTTACTTCTAAAGAAGGTGTTAGATTAGGGGATGTTGGTCAAAGGGTACTTTAATCTTATTTGTGATGTTAAAAAATTTGGTATTATATTTTGTAATTGATTACATTTATGTATTACTTGTGTAGTTAAAATTAATAAAAATAGAAAAAAACATATATTTAATAATTTTCTCTTAAATATATGGTGTCCTAGGACTCAGTCTCTCCACGTGTTGATATAGCGCAGGGAACTTTGTTAAAATCTGCATGACTATCAGTCCTCTCCATGTGAGAAGGCTGCTCTTTCATTATTACATGTGCGGTGTTTGTTTGCCTGACTTGCTACTTTACTAACTGCCAGATAATTTGACCTAAGGCCTATGGCTTAGCTTTTAGTTATTACTTCATTTCAATATTGTTTATGAGGAAGATGTACTGAATTAGACACGGTTATGGAGGAAGTGTATCTTTCAATAGTTCCAGAATAAGCAGAAGATTACTGCTATTTTCTAATCTTCTAACTTGGTCTGAGCTTATTGTTTTATGAACTATACATTTAATTTGCTAATCATTGAAAGAATATTAAGAAATTCCTTTTTTAGGTTTTTTATCAATACATGTAATCTCAAAACTATCTGTATAGGCTTTGAAACATAAGTTGGTTATTTGTTTTGGTGTAGTGTTCCTCTAGTACAATCTGACATCTAACATAGCCTTCTTCAGTTTATGATCAGCCTACACTCCTGTTTTCAGTGGGTGAAGAGGTTTAAATTCTGTTATCCACATATCAAAAACAACTCTTCAGTAATACCACTAGACCACCTGGAAAGGTAGTGACTACTAGCCAGAAAAAACTATAGGAAATGTCCTAACTTCTATCAAATATCATTTGAAACACTTGTGAAAGTTGCTTGATTCTAGACTATGAAAGGATATGGAATTTGAATTTGCACCACAGGGAAAAGCATTTAAATATCTCAGGGTTCTTTCAGTGTCAGGTGTCTTTAGATTCTGATAGAAAAGAGATCTGCATAACCGAAAAGCCAGAGAAATAGAAAAATCTAATCAAATGACAAACTGGTTGGGGTCTGCAGGCATCTAAGAGTAGAACTATGACATCACGTGCATAACTTGGGTCACAGGAGGTAGGATATGTGAATGACATTGTAGTGACTTTGATATGGCAACAATAAAAGAGATCCTGTGTTTTCACTCAGGGTTGCCTACAATAATCTAATCAGATTCTCAATCAAAATCTGTGAATATTAGGGTAACCCCCAACATGCTAAGTAGGTACCCTCCCATTACATATTGTGATACAACAGCATTAATTAATACAACAAGAATTCAGATTGTATGCCTCTTATAGAAAGTAAACTCAGTTACCTAAGATGATAGCTATTTCCCTAAAAAGGAAAGCATTTTTTAATCACAGGAAGATTTTGTTATGTAAAGCATTAGAAAATATAAGAAAACTTAAGGTTCACAATCCTTGGAAGTGTAATATAATAGATGTGTAAGAATTTTTTAAGTACTTGCAAAGACTGTCAGTTTCCCAGTAATAGTACTTAATAGAAAATGGAATATTACAAATTTGTAAATATATTGTTAAATGTTTACAGGCATTACATTAGTTAAGCTTGGAAATAGTTAATAAAGTTTGTAAATGAACTAAAACTTAAAAATTCCTTAATAGTGATTTTCACAAATTAAAAATTTAAAGAATTAGGTTTTTGATAACATAACTTGAATAAATCAAACATTAACTTAAAACCAAACATTAATACCCAAATGACTTTGTCAATGTTCAAAAAAACCCTCAGGGTCATCAAAAACTCACAAGCAACAGTCTTTTTTGGTGCACCTGTGTTCCAATGTCTCTTTGGTTTCCTTGTAAGTAGATTTATTTCCTATAGGTCTTAGACATGATTACTGTATAGTATTAAAACAGAATTATTTTGTGTCTACCTAAAGGAACTCAGTCATACCTGACTGACCTTGATACTCGAACTACTGAAATAATATGGTTGGCATAATTTTCAGAACCATAAACAGAGCAGAATTTTCTGGTACTAAATAACTGTTCATCTGTTCAGCTTTAACTTTATAGATGCTTCAACCTCTGTGACTGGTCATGTTTCCCTCTTGGCTGTTAAGACATCGTATGTGAATACTGTGGCCCCCTTGAAAACTATACAGGAGCCCAGGTCAACATGTTGTATACAAATCACACTGGGTAGTGGCTTCCCCTTCATAGTTTAGATCCCTCTACCTGATTTTCCAGCCTAGTCAATTTTATCTTAGCATAACTATATTTTATTATTTAATCTAGAATGAAAATTTCATGCTGAACCAGACCATATATCTAAATATAAGAAATAATTTGGAATACAGCAGTCTTCTGAAGTTTCCTTGAAAAGAAATTACCCACATTTGGGTCAAAATGATCTTTACTTATAAAAGATCATACTCTATCTCGATCTATTAAAGGCAAATAGAATTCAAAAGCCAAAATAAAGTAGCCTGCTTTTCCTAAAATGAACAGAAAATTACTAAGTTAAAGTTCATTCTGACAAAGTAACATTGTGTTTCCTCTTACAGCAACTTTAGATATCCCTTTTTTTGAGTCTCTCACTCTGTCCCAGGCTGGAGTGCAGGGGCACCATTTTGACTCATGGCAACCTCCGCCTCCAGGGTTCAGGTGATTCTCCCACCTTAGCCCCCTGAGTAGCTGGGATTCAGGTGTCCACCACCAGGCCCAGCTAATTTTTGTATTTTTAGTAGAGATGAGGTTCTCCATCTTGGCCAGGCTAGTCTTGAACTCCTGATCTCAGATGATCCATCCACCTTGGCCTCCCAAAGTGCTGGGAAGACAGGCGTGAGCCATAGCGCGCCTGGCCTAGTTATCTCCCTGTACTATTTTATACCTCAGTATGACAGAAGGGTCTGGTGGATTCTATGAACTTAAGAAGATGCAGTAAGAAATATGAATGAAGCACAGCTGTCAATCTACAACCGAATACCTCCTTTTGAATGTCTCATTAATTTGGCAACAGAAGTTTTAATCATTTATAAGTAGGCAGATTCAAAACTCACAAAAAACTAGACAGGCAATTTAGGTGCTTTGCTTTTTAAGTAAGAGGACAGATTTTGGCCTTAATGATATGCCAGAAAATAATCAATAAACATTGATTTTTCATTCATTTGGCTTGTTCATTAAAAATTCCCATAGTGATTTACCAGGAATGTTCACCCTTTAATTAGTGCAATTCAGTATTTCATGGTCAAAATTATTTATTGGGGATTAAACAAAATTGAAAATAGTTTTCCAGGAAAAATGAAAATTGTGAAAGTTTACCAAATTATATCAGTATGCATAATTTTTTTAAAAAAAGGCTGAATCTACTCTAGAATTCCCAAGGCTCCAATGTAGAACTAAACAGTGTGACAGCATGAAATAATTACCTCATTGCTCTGTATCTAATACTCTTGTATGAGACTCTCCTGATAATGTAGTGCAAGCATTCGCTTTTCTTTTAATGACTTTCCATTTAATAAATTCTGGCTTTAATCATGCCTTTTACCTTATTTTAAAATTCTAGGTTCCAATGTTAAAAGAGAATGCTTAATGTACTCTTAAACTCCATCAGGAAATAAATCAAGATGTGGTGGTAAGGGTCTGCCTGGCCTCAGATACACAGGTATCTGAAAATAGCTACTAATTTTGAGGGCTCAAAAGAAAGGCAAAAAGGACAAAGAAAATGATTTCTTGGAGGAGTACAGTGACCATAGGAATATCCTCATGAATATAAATGTCTCACTGATGCTATCCTTTTTTATTTTCTTACTAAGACTTAAACTAATATATATTTTTTAGCCTAAAAAATCTTCTGTGATCTTATTCTTACCTTTTAATTATTTTAAAGTTTCTATTCTAAAATACTTATATAATAACATATATCACATATGTCATATGGAAAAAGAAAAAAAAAAGACAACCATGTATCTCCATTAAGCCTAAACTATAAAATTATTCGTTTTGAAGCCCTCTCTGTTCTCTATTTCTAGTTGTAAATTCTGCTTTTTCTTCTAGTTATTCCATACGTTTATCCCTACAGAATATATGGATTAGTCTTTTTTTGCTTCTAAACTTCAGGTGCATGGTAGTGAATTGTATATAATATTCTGCAAATTGCTTTTTTAGTTGGTTTGTTTGCTCAACATTATGCTGAAAGATGTGACTAAAATTAATTAACTTCTTACTGCAGCTATACAAACAATACTAACTGGAATGTTTTTGAAAATGCCTTTTGGTACCATGAGTTTCTGGAGGATATATATACACATCGAAGTAAATTCGTTGGGCCATAGGATTTTCACATCTTCTGTTTTAATGGACAATGCCAAATTATTTCAACAAAACAGTTTTATAAGTTTTCCTTTTCTTTCATGTGCTGGCTATCACATTTTAATGTGAAATGTTCTTTGCCAACTGTTTCATTTTTGCTAGTGAAGTTGAACGTCTATGTTTATTAATGTTTGGGTTTCTCCTTCTATGAACTTCTTGTGTCTTGTCCATTTTTCTACTATGTTGGTTGTGTTTTTCTTATGATTTATGTGAGTTCTTAATTTATTATAGACAACAATTTTTTTCTTAGTTATATGTGCTACAAATTTTTGGTTTCTCTTTCCATGTACTTTATAATTTCTTATAATGATCAGATTTTCTTAACATTGCTGTGGTCAAATTTATCAAACCTTTTTATGATTTGGAATTTTTGTGTCTTAGGAAATCATATGAAATCCTACATTTTCTTCTAAGAGTGTTAAGTATTGTCTTTCAAATTTGAGACTGTAATCCATTTGGAATTTATTTCATGAATAATGTGAGGGGAGTCCAATTCATTTTTATCCATATGGATAGCACCATTTATTAGTCCATCCTTCACTCACAGAACTATAGTGTCTGCTCTGTAATTTTCTTACATTGACAAAGATGTGTCAGTCTGCTTCTGGACTCCATAATCTGCATACTAGTCCACTTGACTATTGCTGAGACTATACCACATGGTCTTAACCACTTCCACTTCATAATGAATCTCAGTATGTAGAAGAACAAGTTCCTCACCTTGTTCCTCCTTAGGAGAACTTTGAATATTCTGGGCCAAGCTATTTATCCATACCCATTTTAGAAACAACTCACCAAATTCTAAAGAATGTAAAAGCCCTGTTTGAATTCTAATTGAAATTGCATGGGATATATACAATAATTTGGCATAAAAACATTTTTACAATATTGAGGCTTCCTTTCTCTTTCAATTTATATAAGACTTCTTTCATGTCTTTCCATGGGTCTTGAGCATCTTTTGTTAAATTCATCACTGACTATCTTATACATAGGTTTTGCTATTGTAAATGGTATATTTTAGAAAATTATATTTTGTTTGTCGGAACTGACTGATGTCTGATTCTTCTTACAGCCATCTACTCTGTTAAACACTTAGAAAGTCTAATAATCAGTAGATTGAGTTTTTTAATGTATTCAATTTTATTACCAATGAATAATGACAATTTTGATTGTTTCTTTCCATTCCTTAAATCTTTGATTTCTTTTTCTTATCTGGTAGTACTTGCTAGGACCTCCAGGGCAACACTGAATAGAAGCAGCAGTAATACTCTTAGTGATGAAATATTAAAAGCATTCTTCATTTTAAAGGAAATTCTTGAATTTAACATTTTACCAATCAATATTTGACAGAGACTTGGTTAGCCTCACAATATCAAGTTATGGAAGTTCCTCCATATTTTTAGTTTGATAAAACATTTAAACTGGATAAGATATTAAACTTCATTAAATGTTTGTCTGCATTCACTGAAATAATTATATCCATTTTCCTGTAGTTAATATGTTAATTATATGAGTAGGTTTTCTGATGTTAAAATAATTTTGTGTTGTTTAGACTCAAATTAGTCATATTCTCCAGATTCAGGTTGTTAATATTAACTTAGGATATTTAATAGCTTAAAGCGTAACTTCTTTTTTTTTTTTGAAGACAAGATCTTGCTATATCACTCAGTATGGGGGGCAGCTTCAGCCTCCCAGTTAGCTAAAACTAACAGGTGCATGCTTACCATTCCCAGCTAACTTAAAAAAAAAGTTTTTAGATATGAGGTTCTCACTATGTTGCCAAGGCTGGTCTTGAGGTCCTGAACTCAAGTGATCCTCTTGCCTCAGCTCCCTGAGTCATGGGGTTACAGAAATGAGTCACCATGTCCTCTCCTCAGTAGAACCCTTTTCCCCCTCAATGATTCACATTGAGTTTTGAGCTTGTTCTTCTTAGATCATTTTTTTTCTTTTTAAAATACTTCCTTTAGAAATTTATTTGAGAGCCTATAGGTGGAAAATGTTCAATTTTTGTTTATCTAAAATGTATTTCTTATTTTTAAAAAATACTTTTGGTAAACATACAGGTTGTAGTTATTTTCTCTCAGTTATTTGAGGATATTGCTCCACTGTCTTCTGGCTTCCATTGTTCCCACTGTTAGGTTTCAGTACAATCTTTTCCATTGGATATTTTACTCTCTGGACACTTTCAGAATCTTTTCTTTGTCTTTGGTGTTTCATTATAATGTACCTATGTATAGATTTATTTGTATTTATTGTACTTGGAATTTCTTAGGCTTTTAAATTATTTGTCCTTTGACCCAGTAATCCTACTTCTAGAAATCTATCTCAAAAATGTAACAGGAAAATAAAATTATTTATATATAAAGTGGTTGATTGTAGCAGTGTTTATCAATGGTAACCTATTGTTAGTTGAAAGCAATTAAAACTTTCTTAACTTTATTGTTAGTTGAAAGCAACTAAAAAGCTTTCTTAACTTGTGGAGAGAGATTTCCCATTTCAACACTTTCACTGGTTATAAATAACTTAAGATTGGTGCTAACAATAAAGTTTCAAAACAGACAGAGACCTTATCCATTGGGTACTTGATTTGATAAGGTTTTGCTTGGTGGTCAAATATCTCAGAGAGGTTATAAGATGCCATGAGAAAGAGCAGAAGTGACCATTTGGAATTTTATACAACTTATAGGGTAGTACAAAATTCTCAGTGCCTTGAAAAAAAAGTTACAATAAAACATTAAAGAAGTAGCTAAGTCTGGTATTGTTAGAGAAGATTCTGTAGCACAGTTGCCTGAGACACTCTGCTGAGTGGAGGAGGTCCTAATCCTGCCTTGTAGGCTCTCAGGTTTTTTCAGAAACTGGGATTTGTCCTGATTGGTTCCTTGTTGCCTTGCATTATTTCATAGAGCTTACAGAAAATGAGAGTTGAATAAAGCAGTTAAAGATTCCTTTCAGTCTCTAGAGCTATTTATAAACCATTGTAAAAGGAGAGCTAAAATGCTTAGTACAGCGTTTATTGTTAGTAATGCTGCAATGATGGTAAACACTAAGCTCTTTCTATGTGCTGGGTACTGCACAAAGTAGTTAACTAACATGGACTCATTTCATTCTATAATCCTTTTAATCCTATCGGTGCAATAAATCTTACAGTTTTATAATTATTCTACCTTTCTAAGACCAGAGAAATTAAGTAATTTGTTTGTAGTCACACAATTAAGGGTGGAATAGTTGATATTTAAATACAGGTTTGCTTAACTGCAAAACTCAAAGTTATTTCCTACTCTGCTACTACTGCTGAACAATGTATGAGTGATCTCATTTTTTGAAAAGAGGAATTTTAGAACTGTTAGATTGCCAGTTTATCCAGATTGTATACCAGCTACTTGCTTTATCGGTTACATCTTGAATTCCTAAAGGTAGCCTTTACATGGTAACAGGTAGATTTCAGATAAAGCCATTATCACACCAACCAGATAAGAAAGCTATCAGGGTCAAAAATATATTAGGGGCTGAGATGTGTTCCTCTAAAATTCATATGTGGAAGTCCTAATCCCCAGTACCTCAGAATGTGACTATTGGGAGATGGGATCTTTAAAGATGTAATTAAGGTCATTAGGATGTCCCTTATAAGAAGAAATTTGGACACAAGAGATGACAGAGGTTACTTGAAATCTCTTTAGGAGAATCAACTATAAGAAGAGTTGCATAAACTCAATGAAGAACCTGCACTATACTCCTAACCCAAGAGTAAAGTCAATTGGAATACTAAAACAAATGAACATTAACCACCCTTCCATATGCACCTAAGTGTAAACCTGCTTCTTCTTAAAGCGTTTATTATTTGACATCATATTTAATGGGTCAAAGTACATTATTTTATAAGGAGATAAGATTTCATTTTCTCTTACTAGCAGTGGCTTATCTAGTCAACTAATTACTGACTAAAAGTGAGCTACAGATCAAATATTCTAAAACTGAAATGATCATTTTGGGTTTTTTTTGACAGGAATTCTCAAAGTTTTAATTTCTTTATAAATAATGTTTTTATATGTTACCTCACTTCATTGGTGGCACATACATTTCCAAGATGGTTTATTTCTGTGGGTACAGCAAGAAGTAGTATTATTTAAAGCAAGTCACATTCTAGGATGAGATTTTATTTGAGCTGATGTGGGTTTTCATTGACATTTACCTTAATTTTTTTCACTGTGAAATTGTTTTGACCTTTTTTGAAATTTTATTTTCCCATTTATCTTCATAAACAAGTAGTTGTATTTATTTTTTTTAATGAAGAGAAACCTGGCCAGTCAATGGGTGTTATCAGTGGAGGAAGAGAAATGTCTCTCTGTTCTGGAACACAACTATGTAAACCGCTTAAATCTCATAATAATGGATTAACCCTATCTCCAATTAAATTGTTTGTTAAGATATACAGAATCTGTACTCCATTAATTATGGAGAAAGCATATTCAAGGTATTTTCCAGGAAGTATAACCTGTAGCTCATTGCCATTCAATATTTATAAAAAGTTCATTTAGGAACTATAACATTTGAATGGGAGATATCTTAATGAATACTTAACCTGTACTTTGCCGCAAATCTCTTTTTTCTTTTTATTTATTTATTTATTTTGAGACAGACTCTCGCTCTGTCACCCAGACTAGGGCGCAGTGGCCCTATCTCAGCTGACTGCAATCTCTGCTCCTGGGTTCAAGCGATTCTCCTGCCTCAGCCTCTCGAGTAACTGGGTTTACAGGCATCTGCCACCAAGTCTGCTAAATTTTGTATCTTTAGTAGAGGCCGGCTTTCACCATATTGGCCAGGCTGGTCTTGAACACTGACCCCAAGTGATCCACCCACCTTGGCCTCCCAAAGTGTTGGCATTACAGGCATGAGCGACTGCACCCAGCCTCTCCTGTAAATATTATAATTTATAAATTATATCTGTAGGTATCCACTAAAAGAAGAATAAAAGCTAATACAGAGAAAAATGAAATAAGAAGAAAACACTTGACTAATCAAAAAGAAGGCAAGAAAACCTAAAAGAACAAATAGGAAACAAATAGTAAGATGTTAGAGTTAAACTCTACATGTTAGTAAATAAAGAGTCACTTTTAGAGTGCATTTAAAAAATAAAGATAGACTGTAATCAAAAACAAACAACTACATACTGCTTATAAGAAATACAGAAAGGATGAAAGCAAAAGGATAAAAAAAGAATGCAATACAAACGCTAATCAAAAGACAGATGATACAACTCTCTAAATATTGGATACAGTATAATAAGGTGAAATACTAGGAACAAAGAAGAATACTTCCTAAGGGGTGATCAAAGGAGAATCTACCAGAAAAACAGAACAATTCTAAATTGAATATAACTATTAACATCACATCAAAACACATGAAGGAAAAACTGACACAGTCAGAAAAATAGATAAATCCACAATCACAATGTGGAATTTTTTTACACATCTCTTTCAGTAATATGTTCTAGAAGCTTTGAACAATATAATTTAAAAATTGGGGCCGGGAGCAGTGGCTCACGCCTGTAATGCCAACACTTTGGGAGGCTGAGGCAGGTGGATAACCTGAGCTCAGGCATTAGAGACCAGCCTGGCCAACATGGTAAAACCCCATCTCTACTAAAAATACAAAGAAAATTAGTGGGGTGTGGTGGCCGACAACTGTAATTTCAGCTATTCAGGAGGCTGAGGCAAGAGAATTGCTCGAACCCAGGAGGTGGAAGTTGCAGTGAGCTGAGATTGTGCCATTGCACTCCAGCCTGGGCAACAAAACTCTGTCTCAAAAAAAAAAAAAAAAAATAAATTTTAAATGACATAAATGTGAGACTTTTTTTTTTTTTTTTGAGATGGAGTCTCGCTCTTGTGGCCCAGGCTGAAGTGCGTGCAATGGCACGATTTCAGCTCACTGCAACCTCTGCCTCCTGGGCTCAAGCAATTCTTCAGCCTCTGCCTCCCAAATAGCTGGGATTACAGGAACCCACCACATCCCTGGCTAATTTTTTTGTATTTTTAGTAAAGACGGGGTTTCATCATGTTGACCAGCCTGGTCTTGAACTCCTGACTTCAGGTGATACACCCACCTCAGCCTCCCAAAGTGCTGGCATTACAGGCATGAGGCACTGTGTCCAGCATGACAGACTTTTCTACCTGAACACCAAGCTAGATCAACAGTACCATGATATCTTATCCATCCCCTCTCCTCAGTAGTTTAATTCCTTTTACTGAACACTACATTATATATTTGTGTGATGCCATTAGCAAACACTGAGGGTCACTGTGTGAAAATATCCTAATACAAGTATTAGTGGATCTCCTTTAAGGATGTTATCAATATCAACAGCACCATTAGCCACAAATCATGCATGATTTTACTTGTTACCAGTAATGGTATTTTCCTTGAGCAGATAGTTTGTTTTTATTGTATGAATACTGTGAATAATATAATTGACAAGAGTTTCCTTTTCCTTCTGGCAACTAGAAAGCCTAAAGCCAAATTGAGGGTCCAACCTTATAAAAAGTGAATTGTGGTATATTTGGTTGAAGCATCATTTCTGGTTCCACTCTTTTCTTCTCTTTATCTTGCCAGTTTCAGTTCCCCTATCCAGTCACATAAGGTGTCTCTCCAAGTTACTTCTAGACAGTACATGAATAAATGAATTGTAAGAATTTTAAAACACACAGGTAGTGGAAACAGCAGATACTCTTAATGGCAGTTTGTTATTTTCTCTTCTTCCTGTTAAAGACCCTATTTATTAAATCTGAGTAAATTTCAGAGGAGTAAACTCAGAGAAATCAGATTCCATGTAAAACAATATGCTAACGACTGGGTCACAAGAAGCAAATACCAAGTAGATGGGGCCTGATGACCAGAGAACTGGCTGGCTTCAATATGTAAGCTGACTCAGAGTTCCACTCACATGTCTACAAGTTCTGGGTTTGGGATCAAGGAGGTTGGGTTTAGGGTACAGGTGAAGACTATCACCTTGGGGATCTATTTTTGGGGAATCTACGGTCTTATTGCAACAGCCAAACCATTTTGAGGAAAAAGACTAAGAGAGAGGAGAGGAAATAAAAGAGATTATTTTCATATCTTCACGCTCCTTCCTCCTTAAAGTTAGCTGAGAAGTAACTAAGAAATATTCCTATTTTTAAAGACATCCAAGATTGAGTAATTAATTTCAGCCACAATCTATTCTGAAAGTCTAGACTTTCCTATGATCTTATAGGAAAGATTATAACTTTTCTATAATCTTTTATAATCCTACCTGTAATCTTGCAATTTAAGTCTTTTTCTTCTTGCTCAGTTCTCATTAGCGCAAAGGAACAGTAAGTAACAAGAAAACAAAGTATAAAACGCTTTATATAACCCTCCTTGTTCACACTTTTGGGAAGATAACATGCAGTATTACCTAACCTGTGGTCCACTGCCTGAGTAGGTAGGTGTGAGAATGAAGCAGCACTTGGTAGCAGTATTCAAACTTCACAGAAATCCTTGAATTACATTTACCAACCTAAACTGTAAATGGGTCAGAGTGCTTACAAAATTACATACAAACCCTTCTGCAGTCGAAGCCCACTTTTACTCCAAGAACACACTATACCATTTCAAATGGCACTACCTTTTTAACGTAAAAACTATGAATCAGAAAAAATGCTAAATTTTATTTATTTTTTCTTTGAATTCCCTCTTGTCTTTTAAGATGCTTACATAGCACCTTAAGTTCTATTTATTTGTCTCCTACCAACCTTTTTCTCTTTCGCCCTTGATCCCACAAATCATATACCTTGCAGGATAATCAGCAGGCCCTAGTACTTTCTTTTTGCCTAGTAGCCACTCTTCCTCTTACAAGTTAGTGTGCCACCTAAATCCTGCCTGGAAGCAGGTTTTCAGCGTTCAAAACAATTTTTTAAATTATATCATATGTACTCCTGACCTCTCATTGTAGAATAGTCAGAATGTGCCTTCATAGGTAACTTCCACCTACTGGCCCTAGTGTTTCTTTCAGTATCTCTATGGAATTATGTATAATCCTTCTTTAACAAATCAGCCTAAAAATATTTGAAGCTGCAAACAGTATCAACATTAGGATCGGAATATCTAGAAACTCAGAATGTGCTGCTTCTGTGACTTTACTATGAAATCCAATAAAGCTAATATTACAGGCTTTTAGCTTACCAAGATCTCTCTAACATACCCAATCTCTGTTTTTATCCTAATCCTGGCATTATTTAGGCACTAAGAAATGACAAGCATGAAACATAGCAGTAGAGCATGAACATCATTTTTCCTCTTCCGGAACACAGGAAAATACTTAACCAGCACACTGGTATAAACTAGAATGGAGTAGGGTTTGTTATGACTCTTGGTGAAAAAAATTTGTCACATCTGCTTTATGTAATCATGATAAAAAAAGTGTTGGAATATATTAAATAACAAATTTGTATCAGCGATTGTTAGCAAAATTTTAATGATACTTGAGATGGCTTAGGTTTTAGAGAGAAACATACAAATGGTGGTCAAACATAATTCTAAATTTGTGCTAGATTTCTATATGGTTTAGAAAAAGGTTTTACTCCTCAAAAATTTATAATTCAATATTGAGAGTCACATCATTCATTCATTCTTAGTTCTCTGTTTTGGATGAGTATGAGTACACATGAAGAAATAGCTGCTCAGAGGCTCTTCCTTTCTTCTTCCTTCTCTTGTCTTCCCTTTCTTTTACTATTTCATTCTGACCGTTTTCATTGACCTACACCTGATCATTCTTTTGCTTCACGAGCTGCCTAAAAACATGCCTCAGTGCCTAAAAACATGCTAAACCACTCATCCTACCACTCCAGTGCCTGAAAAGCAAATCAGAATGGGATAGCCTGTAGAAAGTGGGAAGGATAACACTTGCATCTAATGGGCAAGAACTCTGGTATCCTCTCCTGGTACAAAATGATGGTGGTGGATCTTTAAATGTGGAATGGCCCATGTTAGGTCTGCAGCCTTACTCCCCTTTCTAAACTTCTAGTATTTCAGTGTTCCCTAGCAACAGAAGCAAAGGATCAATTTAGAAAAGTGCTTTCCAGAGCACTCCTATCTAGCTACTGACCAAGCCATTTTAGTTTATGTGATCAAGTAATTGAAATTCAAAGAGATTTATCACTGACTGTCCTCACAGCAAAACTGGAAGAGCACTTTGTATGTATGCTACTAATGTCAGATGACTGATTCTACCTCTACTGCACAAGCATGGATTGGTTTCAGTAAGAATTAGTAGTCTCCACATCTCACTGAACGGACAGTGTTGCTAGGGAAACTGATAATTATGTGGCAAAATGGAGGGTGTAGAATAGAAAAAGAGTTCAGAAAAAATGTAAGGTTTTGATCCAAATCAGCATGTTAATAGTATAGTGTGTTGATCTTCTGTAGTCATATAATTTAATAAATACCATTAATTATATGTTTGACAAGATACAGATTTCTAAACTGAAAGAAATGAAAAGCTACTGGATAGTGCTCATACTTTGTGTATGCCACAGCAGGAATGTGTATTTATTATATAAACTATAATTTTTTAAAAATTAAAATATTCAAAACAGTAAAAAGTTTGGTTTGAGTCCTAATGTTTTTCTTTAGATATCAATCTTATAGTGTTCCAGGCATAAAAAGTATAATTCCATAAGAGCTTGAATAAATGACATTTCTGGCTTCAAAGACTAAATCATATAGTCTCAAAACAGCCCATAAAGTGGAGAAGAAAGACATATGACTTTTAAAACAACATACACAGTAATACCAACCCAGAGAAGCTGAATACTCTTCCTGAAGTCACACAGCTCCTCACTTAGTGATAATGCTAATGCTAAATCCTCATCTTTCAGCTGCCTAAGAGGTACTGTTTATAAATTACATCCTATTTAGGGAAAACCCATTAGAAGGATATAAACCCAGTGAATGGATTCAAATCTCTAGATATCACTTTAATTTTAAATGAGGACTTCCAATACTTTCCATTTTTAATGGGTAAGAGTTTAGTTCTAAACATTCATGATAGGATATAAACACTTGATTATTAGGAAAACCTCACTGGAGACATTTTAATATGTGAGAAGATCATGAAAAAAACTAAAAAGCCCACTATAAGAGGGATTTACTGCACGATGTTTTCTAATTTGCAAATATGCCATAGATATTAAAACAGTCATTCATGTTCATACATGTATAATCTAAGTACGGTGTGTGTGTGAGAACATAAGTAATCTATTTACGGTTGGTGTATGAATGAAGACAGTCATTTATAATATAAAATGTTTCCAGTTTTAGTCTTACTTGTTCTTTGACAGGAGAGAGCTAAGAAGGATACATAGTATACCATGTAAAAGCACAAAACTGATTTTTTTAAACTAAATGAATTTCAAGTGCTGAAAGCAGCAGTCTGGGCCGGGTGCGGTGGCTCAAGCCTGTAATCCCAGCACGTTGGGAGGCTGAGGCGGGTGGATCACGAGGTCAAGAGATCGAGACCATCCTGGTCAACATGGTGAAACCCTGTCTCTACTAAAAATACAAAAAAATAGCTGGGCATGGTGGCACGTGCCTGTAGTCCCAGCTACTCAGGAGGCTGAGGCAGGAGAATTGCCTGAACCCAGGAGGCGGAGGTTGCGGTGAGCTGAGATTGTGCCATTGCACTACAGACTGGGTAACAAGAGTGAAACTCCATCTCAAAAAAGAAAGAAAGAAAGAAAGCAGCAGTCTGCCTTCTGACATTATGAAAAAGATCTTTATTCTAGTGACTTAAAAATTCTAAACCTTGACTGGGTACAGTGGCTCATTACTGTAATCCTAATACTTTGGGAAGCCAAGGCAGGTGGATCACCTGAAGTCAGGAGTTTGAGACCAGCCTGGTTAACAAGGCAAAAGCTCACTTCTACTAAAAATACAAAAATTAGCTAGGTGTGGTTGCACATGCCTGTAGTCATAGCTACTTGGGAGGCTGAGGCACGAAAATCTCTTGAACCTGGGAGGCGAAGGTTGCGGTGAGCTGAGATTGCACCACTGCACTCCAGCCTGGGTGACAGAGTGAGAGTCTGTCTCAAAAATAAATAAATAAATAAAACCTAATTCATTAATATGCAAGTAGTATAGTTCATCCTAAATGGAACGAAACTAGAATTTGTAAGGCAGTTTATTAAATCTGTCAATTTTATGATAATTTAAAAATAGTATTTGGCTTGTCTTTAGTTTGGATTTGTTAATTCTACATATTAAAGCATTTATTTTTGGTAAGACAAGAGCTGAAATGATTGACTTCTATTTTGATAAGTCTCTTCTTGATTCCCATAGTAGGAAGGTATTTCCAACTTTTAAATCTCTGGGTCAGAAAAACAAAAACTTACACAGTCATCAAAAATGATATCTGTGGTTGAGTTAAACGAACCTTGACTTAGGCCATCATGACAAGATGTTTGCTTGACATCCAAGTTCTCCATGGTATCCCCTTTGGAGACTTCACCAAGAGATGTTCTTCTCTCAAAGATGTTGTTATTATTGTTAACTTGAGTCCCATTTTGCTTCAGTAGCCTGAATACCTCAGCTTCCAAATCTCTAATCTAGGAAAAACAAATCCGTTCATAAAACTCTAAACCAGCACTCCTCTCCAAGTACAGCAAAACACTTATTAATTAGTGTCTTAGAGAACACAACTCACCCGTACTTGTAGGCCTTGCACTTCCACAAGGTGAGCTTTTTCCAAATCTTCTATTTTCTTTCTTTCTGCTTCCTGTCTTTTGATGAAATCAAACTCTCTTAAGAAGAAAATAATGGTTCTGATTAGATCAAGCACTCAATAAATGAAAGGTCTTATTTGAAACAATAACTGCATAGTAGGATAAGCAACTGAACAGTTATTTAAATGGACAAAATTCAATCAGTTAGAGGGAAAAGTACAGTATTGAAAGAAACTAAAACATCTTTAATGGGTCACAAGGCAAAGAAAAATCATTTGATTCTGCTTATTATAATATTCTTTTGTAGCTCCTGATTCTAGAGCACCCAAACATATTTAGATAGGAATGACTGCACTAATGACTCACGTTGGGTAATTTGGTAGACATAATTACTTGTCAGGTAGAAATAATTCCATATTTCCAATGTCATAAGCATATAAAACAGTTGTAACTAGATGGTAAAAATTTAAACAAAATAATTATAAGATTTCTATGAGCAACAGTGAAGAGGGGGCTGGGTGGGTCCGAAACATCTAGAGGGGCACTCACTTTTAAACCTAAGGATAATATGAGAAGAAGAGAAGTAACTCTATTTTGAAAATATATAGCAAATTTAGCAAAATTTACTATAAAATTATTTCATAAAAAAGAGTTTGGCAAAAAATCAAAACAGTGATGTACTGAATTTATAGTCACAGAGAATACTCCCCTTTTAACAAGAAACTTTTGATAGAAATCTTTTTAAATATTAAAAACATTATTTCCATAATAGGAAATAACAGAAATATGAATCTTACATTTATGCTTAGTTTCTGAGGCTTGGCTTTGTAGACTAGAAAAGTTACTGGCACTACTTATTTGTTCTAATGAGCCAGAAGTAACTGATGAAAAAAATCTAGTAAAAACCTCCCTGGTCAGTCTCTATGACATTACACTGAGATTCAAGAGATGGAAACAAAGGAACAGTAACTCAGAAACAGCTGTTGAAAACCAAAAGCAGAATGTGGTAATGGTCTCTCTTACTGCAGTGAACTGAGGCCCTCTTGATTCTCTCAACAGCTGAGAAATGCAGAGTGGCAGGGCAGGGGGCCCTGCTAGTCGATATTTACACTATCTGTAGTGGAAAATTCTGTAGTTACTGATCTAAGAATAGAGAGGAGCAGCCTGATCCAGGCCCCAACTGCGGCTTGCATGCTCCACATCCAATAGTCGGTCATTCCGCATAACTTTCAGCTGGGCTTCTTGCTTCTAAATCACAGAGGTGTTTCAAAAAGAATAAGGAAATTCAGATGTTTAACAGTTACTATTCACAATTAATTATCAAAAATAACCAAGAGGCCCTGGTAGCCAAAAATTGTAAAACATACAAAATATAATCTCATGAAAAAGTGACAGACATACTTCCAAAACTTAATGTGTATTTACGCTGTAACTATGCTCCTGGATAGGAAGGATATCTCTGAGGTCATCTTTTCTATTCCACTAGATAATTACAAAATTATGGGACATAAACCTTCTTTAGACAAACATAACTATTCTTTAATCATTAGAAGCTGCTTACTTTTGTTGAAAATCCTTGATCAATTTCTTTGCCTTGTTGTATTTCTTTTCCAAGGCCTGATACTGGCTTTGAGTCTCTTTGAGATGTTCATTCACTGTGTGGCATAACGTTTGGGCCTCAATCCAATAGCTTTCCAACTTCAACATTCTTTCCTTATTCTCTTCTATGTTCTGTTGGAGTTGGGTTTTTTCTAGTTCCCATCTCACTTTCTCATTTTCTGCCGCCTGCAGCTGGAGAAAACAAATGTCATGGCAAAGATAATTTGGCCACTTCTGTAGCAAAAATCTCTCATTTTTATAGCATGTTGTAGGTCAAGTTCCATTATCATAAACAATCACTGAAACCATTTCAGTTGAGAAAAGCAAGTATTAATTTTACATTCCATAGATGATAAAACGGAAGCTTTGAAAAGTGAAATGATTTGTCCAAGGTCACACATTTGATAAATGATAAAACATGGATTAGATTCCACCTCACATGATATTTCCATCACACCATGTGGTCTGAAATTCTGTGAGCAGTAAAAGATGTTTCAGAGTTTGATATATCCAATGAATGTCAACATGTTTTGAGTTTTTAAAAATATATAATTATATATAGAAAAATTTAACTAAAAACAGTGTGAAGAGGGGCGGGAAGGAGAGAGGAGTTAGAAGCACAGTATGGCCTAATGGTTAGGTCTCTGGAGTCGTTTAGCATAGATTGAGTCCCAGGTCTGCCATTAGTGGCCATTAAACCTTGGACAAGTAATTGAAGTCCGCCAAGACTCAACTATATCATCTATACGACAGAATTGTAATATTACATATGAGTATACTTGAAATAGCTCCTTAGATATAAGAATCATCTGATAAACCACTTTCACTCTGCTTTTAATCCTTTTGATGATCTTATTTCATTCTTGATTTCAATGGACATGAACATAGTCTATAGCTCATTACTGTACATGTAGTGTAATAAATTTCTCAAGCTTTATAAACCTCAACTCCCATAAAAGTATAATAGGTAGTGTAAGTAAAAGTAAGTGTAAGTAAAAATTGTGGCTTGGTTAATTTAATTCCTTCCCATGGAACAGAAAGCTATAATCAGTTTTTTGTGGTTTCTGCTTCCAGGGACTCTTTGGAATAGATAGTAAACTAGTCTAACACCCTAATTTCTTTTCTTTTCTTTTTTGAGACAGAGTTTTGCTCTTGTTACCCAGGCTGGAGTGCAATGGCGTGATCTCAGCTCACTGCAACCTCCGCCTTCTGGGTTCAGGCAATTCTCCTGCCTCAGCCTCCCAAGTAGCTGGGATTACAGGCACGCGCCACCATGCCCAGCTAATTTTTTTTGTATTTTTTAGTAGAGACGGGGTTTCACCATGTTGACCAGGATAGTCTCAATCTCTTGACCTCGTGATCCACCCACCTCGGCCTCCCAAAGTGCTGGGATTA
>CAUYOR010040295.1:0-14650 GCA_963573925.1 Callimico goeldii
GTGCCTGTAGTCCCAGCTACTCAGGAGGCTGAGGCAGGAGAATTGCTTGAACCCAGGAGGCGGAGGTTGTGGTGAGCCGAGATCATGCCATTGCACTCCAGCCTGAGTAACAAGAGTGAAACTCCATCTCAAAAATAAATAAAAAAATAAATATAAATAAATAAATAAATTGAAATGTATTATCTTATTTTCATTGTATTCATTTATGTAACTGGTTTATTGCAAGTAAAACTGGATTTCTGTGTATGAGGTTGATATGTATTTCAATTTAAATAAATGTAGTATGGTTAATGTGAATAAATGTAAAGAAAAAGTTATAAAAAAGCACAGCTTGTAAGATGAGCATAGAGAGATGTGGCAACATTCTCAAAGGTAATATGCCTACTGATTTATATTTGAGAAGCAATAACTTAATGAAAAATTAAAGAAAAAACAAAAAGCAGTAAAAAGATAGTGTTGAAACACACATAGTATTTTTTCTTAAGTAGAAATAAGGTACGTTGAAGAATATATGAAGATAAAAGCTAACATACATTTTCATACACATACACATATAATACTCTTTAATTAACAGCATAACTTCAATTATTTCTGAATCCAAACATAAAAATCTGTATCTCTGTTTTCCCTCTTTAGACTTTAGGTGCAGAAAGTTGAGTTAATCATATTCCTTGGTTAATGGCAAGATATCTTTATTGGTTTATCAAGGCTTTTGCATATTTTTTAAAATTATACTTTAAGTTCTGGGGTACGTGTGCAGAACATGTAGGTTTGTTATATAGGTACATGTGCCATTGTGGTTTACTGCACACATCAACCTATCATCTACATTAGGCATTTCTCCTAATTCTATCCTTCCCCAGCCCCCCACCCTCCAACAGGTCCCTGTGTGTGATGTTCTCCTCCCTGTGTCCATGTATTCTCATTGTTCATCTCCTACTTATGAGTGACAACATGCAGTGTTTGGTTTTCTGTTCTTTTGTTAGTTTGCTGAAAATGATGGTTTCCAGCTTCATCCATGTCCCTGCAAAGGACATGAAATCATCCTTTTTATGGCTGCATAGTATTCCACAGTGTATATGTGCCACATTTTCTTTATCCAGGCTATCACTGATGGGCATTTGGATTGGTTCCAAGTCTTTTCTGTTGTAAACTATGCTGCAATAAGCATACATGTGCATGTGTCTTTATAGTAGAATGACATAATCCTTTGGGAATATACCCAATAATGGGATTGCTGAGTCAACTGGTATTTCTATTTCTAGATTCTTGAGGGATTAACACACTGTCTTCCACAATGATTGAACTAATTTGCACTCCCACCAACAATGTAAAAGCATTCCTATTTCTCCACATCCTCTCCAGCATCTGTTGTTTTCTGACTTTTTAATGATCGCCATTCTACCTGGAATGGGATGGTATCTCATTGTGGTTTTGGTTTGCAGTTCTCTAATGACCAGTGATGATGAGCTTTTTTTCATAGTTGTTGGCTGCAAAAATGTCTTCTTTTGAGAAGTGTCTGTTCATATCCTTCACCCACTTTTGGGTGCTTTTTTTTCTTGTAAATTTGTTTTAGTTATTTGTAGATTCTGGATATTAGCCCTTTGTCAGATGGATTCATTCTTTAGGTTGCCTGTTCACTCTGAGAATAGATTCTTTTGTTGCACAGAAGCTCTTTAGATTAATTAGATCCCATTTGTCAACTTTGGCTTTTGTTGCCATTGCTTTTGCTATTTTAGTCATGAAGTCTTTGCCCATGCCTATGTCCTGAATGGCATTGCCCAGGTTTTCTTCTTTTAGGACTTTTATGGTTTCAGGTCTTCCATTTAAGTCTTTAATCCATTTTGAATTAATTTTTGTATAAGGTGTAAGGAATGGGTCTAGTTTTAGTTTTCTGCATATGGCTACCCAGTTTTCCCAACACCATTTATTAAATAGGGAATCCTTTCTTCATTGCTTGTTTTTGTCATGTTTGTCAAAGATCAGATGGGTGTAGATGTGTGGTGTTATTTCTGAGACCTCTGTTCTGTTCGATTGGTCTATATATCTGTTTTGGACCAGTACCATGCTGTTTAGGTTACTGTAGCCTTGTAGTATAGTTTGAAGTCAGGTAGAGTGATGCCTCCAACTTTGATCTTTTTGCTTAAGATTGCCTTGGCTATGTGGGCTCTTTTTTGGTTTCATATGAAATTTAAAGTAGATTTTTCTAATTCTGTGAAGAAAGTCAGTGGTAGCTTCATGGGGATAGCATTGTATCTATTAATTACTTTGGGCAGTATGGCCATTTTCACAATATTGATTCTTCCCATCCATGAGTATGGAATGTTTTTTCATTTGTTTGTGTCTCTCTTATTTCCCTCAGCAGTGGTTAATATTTCTTCTGAAGAGCTCCTTCGCATCCCTCGTAAGTTGTATTCCTAGGTACTTTATTTTCTTTTTATCAGTTGCGAATGGGATTTCACTCATGATTTAGCTTTCTGTTTGTCTATTAGTGGTATAAAGAAATGATTGTGATTTTTGCACATTGATTTTGTATCCTAAGATTTTGCTGAAGTTGATTAGAAGCTTAAGAAGATTTTGGGCTGAAATAATGGGATTTTCTAAATATACAATCATGTTAATTGCAAACAACAACAATTTGACTTCCTTTCTTCCTATTTGAATATGCTTTATTTCTTTGTCTTGCCTGATTGCCTTGTCCAGAACTTCCAAGACTATGTTGAATAGGAGTGGTGAGAGAGGGCAACCTTGTCTCCTGCCAGTTTTGAAAGGGATTGCTTCCAGTTTTCAACCATTCAGTATGATACTGGCTGTGTGTTTGTCATAAATAGCTCTTATTATTTTGAGCTATGTTCCATCAACACCTACTTTATTGAGAGTTTTTAGCATGAAAGTGTGTTGAATTTTGTCAAAGGCTTTTCCTCATCTATTGAGATGATCATGTTGCTGTTGTCATTGGTTCTGTTTATGTGATAGATTATATTTATTGATTTGCATATGTTGAACCAGTCTTGCATCTCAGGGATGAAGCCTACTTGATCATGATGGATAAGCTTTTTGAGGTGCTACTGGATCCAGTTTGCCAATATTTTACTGAGGGTTTTTGCATTGATGATGCTATTTGGTTATTCTGTCTGTTAGTTGATTTAGTTTCTTCATAGTGTCAATAGTCTGAAATTTGGTATGTTTTTTTTTTTTACAGTGGCTGATACTGGTTTTTCCTCTCCATGTTTAGTGCTTACTTCTGGAGCTCTTTTAAGGCAGGCATGGTGGTGACAAAACCTCTCAGCATTTGCTGTAAATGATTTTATTTCTCTTTCACTTATGAAGTTTAGTTGGGCTGGACATAAAATTCTAAGTTGAAAATCATTTTATTTCAGAATATTGAATATTGGCCCCCACTCCCTTCTGCCTTGCAGGTTTCTGCAGAAAAACGTGCTGTTAGTCTGATGGGCTTCCCTTTGTGGTAACCTGATCTTTTTCTCTGACTGGCCATAAAATTATTTTCTTCATTTCAACCTTGGTGAATCTGACAATTATATATCTTGGGGTTGCTCTTTTTGAGGATTATCTTGGTGGTGTTCTCTGCATTTCCTGAATTGGCCTGTCTTGCTAGGTTGGGGAAGTTTCCTGGATAATATCCTGAAAAATGTTTTTCAACTTGATTCCATTCTCCCTGTACCTTTTGGGTACACCAATTAAACATAGGTTTGGTCTTCTCACATAGTCCTGTATTTCTTGGAGACTTTGTTTCTCTTCATTTTTATTTCACTAATCTTGTATTCATGCTTCATTTTACTAAGTTGATCTTCAATCTCTGATGCCCTTTCTTCCACTTGATTGATTTGGCTATTGTTACTTGTGTTTGCTTCACAAACTTCTCGTGCTCTGTTTTTCAACTCCATAAAGTCATTTGTATTCTTCTTTAAACTCATTATTCTAGTTAGCAATTCCTCTAACCATTCTTCAAGGTTCTTAGCTTCCTTACATTGGGTTAAACATGCTCCTTTAGCTTGGAGAAGTTTGTTATGACCCACTTTCTGAAGCCTACTCTGTCAATTTGTCAAACTTATTCTCCATCCAGTTTTGTTCCCTTGCTGGTGAGTAGTTGTGATGTTTTGAGGAGAAGAGGCATTCTGGTTTTTGAAATTTTCATTCTTTCTGTTCTGGTTTCTCCAATCTTTGTGAATTTATCTACCTTTCGTCTTTGATGTTGATGTCCTTCAGATGAAGATTCTGAGTGGACATTCTTTTTGTTGATGTTGATGCTATTTCTTTCTGTTTGTTAGTTCTCCTTCTAACAGGCCCCTCTGCTGCTGGTCTGTTGGAGTATATAAAAAATATATATATTTGTATTTGGAAGCCTCCAATTAGAGAATATTTTTGAGTGTTTGTCTCCTTGCACTATATTTTTTGAAGTCAATTAGTTTATAGAAGCCACAGTGTCTTAAATCAAATTTCCTTTTAAGAGAAAATATTTACTGCATGCAATTTAAAGCAGTGAAAGTGATAACATTTAAATCAGTGTAGTCTGTAAACTTTATCTTATAATTAGTCTTTTTTAAAAATGTACGTATGTTCAGTATGTATTACCTATTTAAAAATTTAGTATAGAAAACCTCTTCGTATTTTTACAGAATATCATAAAATGAGGGTATATTAACATTATTGTTTCACATAAACAAATTATTAACTAAATTATTAAGAAATCATATTTATATTTTTCTTAAGTTATTGGCTCTAGATTCCAGATTTTGAAGGTCACAAACTTTAGCCTATTGCAATTTGGTCTAGTGAACTGACTTTTCTTTATCAAATGTTTAAACTGGAAAAAAAAAAGCACCTGATGTCCCTGAGCACTAACTTTTTCATTTCACAGAACTGTAAAGAGATTATAATGATGCTGAACACATATTAGGAGCAAAACTAATGACTGAAATAACTACTACTGTAACATAGAAGACCATATGATCGTGTACTTGCAAATGGATAAATGCTATGTTTAGTGTTATTCTTTACATTTCTACACTTAACGGGAGACATTATCGTCAATGACAGATTACAGTCTTTCTCAGTTTAGCTTTTACCTCACCCACACCTACGTTTCTGTTAGAACTTTAAATCACTTCACATTTTTAATTTTAATATATAAAAAATCTTTCCACTATTTTAAAATTATAAGGTACATGTGCAATCACTACACAGTCTCAGGGCTTATGTTAATCTGAGTCAAATGATGAAGTTAAGAAGAATTATAACTTAAAATTATTAGAGATGGAGAAATAACAATTATCAAAACATTTGCAAATTGTAGTTACAACTAATCCCTCATGTTGGAGCTCTTATTTTTCAATAGTTTATCCTTTATTTGTAAATTAGATATTATTCTGACAAGAATATTATCCCACATTTAACAGGGGATACAATTTTAAAAGAACTATGCCAAAAACAAATTACACTAATTTGTGTCCACAATATCATGTGGATCAAGCATTAAAAAAACACAACCTTTACTGTGACTACTACACACAAGAGGCTGTAACCAGCTGTGTGATTGTGTAAGATTGTCACAGAAACATTCTCTAGTATCAAGAAGAGTGACGGTATAAAACACTTATCTTAGAGGTGTCATTACCTGAGATGAGGTATTTTCTTCATTAGAGCTTGGTAGCTATCAATACGCGTCAACAACCAGAGATTTTATATCTGTTAAAATTAATACATCGAAAGATTAAAATAATTAAATACATTTAAAATCAAGAATGCTATGTTCTAGTTAATGTAGTTTCTGGCAGATAACTAAAAACATTAAGAAGAGATGGAAATTATATTTAAAAAACTGAGATTAAGAACTCAATGGATTTTTAATAGCTATTAGAGATAATAGAGTTATTGATTAATTGATAATGTGCCAATTGAAGCATGAAGGAACAAGAAAATGTATAGTACAATAAGAGTGCAGAAAACATAACATAAATTTTTATGAAGCAATCTATAATTACATGTAATTTATATCTCAGAAAAACAGTTGAAATAAATGGAGGTAAAATTTAAAGAGATAAGTGTCAAAATTTTACAAAACAGATGAAATGTGTCAAGCACTGATTCAAGAAACTCTAATAAGCTAAAGAAAATCATACAAGGACACATGACATAAAACTGCACCAATGGTCCAACATACAGAAGTCAATTAATGTGATATATCACATCAACAGAATGAAAGACCAAAGCCATATGATCATCTCAATAAAGGCTGAAGAAAAATCAAAATTGCACATCCTTTTGTGATTAAAAAAAATCTCAACAAATCAGGTATACAAGAAATGTATCTCAACACAATAAAGGCCATATATGGCAAGCCCACAGCTAAAAGTGAACAGCTTTTTCTCTAACATCGAGAACAAGAAAAGGATACCCACTATCTCTACTCACCATAATAATATGTCAGAAAGAAATAAGAAGTATTCAAATTGGAAGAAAAGAAGTTAAACTGTCTCTGTTTGTGCATGGCATAATCTTATATATAAAATACCCTAAAGAATACACCAGAAGTTGTTAAAACTGATAAAAGATTCAATAGCATTGTGGGATACAAAACCAATATACAAAAATCATTAGGGCTTCTGAAGACTAAGAAGTTGACTATCTGAAAAAAGAAGTCAAGAAAATCCTAGAAATTATTTCTAATTACTGATTTTGCAGGATTTACAAATTAATCCTAAGTATTTTGATATTTTGCAGGGTTCCAAATCCTGCAAAATCAATAAAATTTGAAAATCACACATTTCAAAATCCTGAAAAATCAGCAAAATACCTAAGAATAAATTTAGCCAAGGAAGTGAAAGGTCTGCACACTTGAAACATAAAACATTGAAAACATTGAAGAAGATACAAATAAATTGAAATATGTATCCCATGTTCATAAATTTAAAGAATATTATCAAAATGGGCATACTACCTGTAATGATTTACAGATTTAAAGCAATCCCCACCAAAAAGCAATGATAGTCTTCTCAGAAATAGAAGAAACAATCCTAAAATTCACATAGAACCACTAATGCATCCAAATAGCCAGAGCAGTCTTGAACAAAAAGAACAAAGCTGGAGGCATCATACTACCTGACTTCAAAACACACTACACGTCTGTAGTGACCCAAACAGCATGATGCTGCCACAAAAACAGACACATAGATCAACGAAACAGGATAACACGCCCAGAAAAAAAAAATCCAAGCATTTATGATCACTTGACTTTTCAAGAAAGATACTAAGAATATTCAATGAGAAAAGGATATGTATGCTTTTTAATACTTGATATTGGGAAACCTGGATATTCACATACAGAAGAATAAATTGGGCCCTTATTTTACATCATATAGAAAAATCAGCTAAAATGGATTAAAGATTAAGCATAACATTTGCATCCGTGAAATTGCTAGAAGAATACATAAAGGAAAACTTCTATGATATAGGTCTGGTCAATGATTTTTCAAATATGACCCTAAAAACACAGGTAACAAAAACAAAGATGGACCAATGGGATTACATTAAACTTCCTTTTTTGTTGTCACAGACAAAAAAAAGAAAAAGAAAAAGAAAAAAGTCAGCAAAATAAACAGAAGGAAGAGGCAACTCATGAACTGGGAGAAAATATTTGCAAACCACACAGCTGTTAAGGGGTTAATATCCAAAATGTATAATAAATAATTCAGTAGCAGGAAAATAAATAAACAGATTTTAAAAAGTTCAAAGAATCTGAATATACATTTTTTCAAAGAACACACATGAATGGCCAACGGATATAGGAAAAGATGCTCAACATTACTAATCATCAGGAAAATGCAGATTAAAATTAGAGAGCTATCCTCTCACACCTGAGAGATAGATTTACACCTTGCTATTATCAAAATGAAAAAAAATATATACCAAGTGTTGGCCAGGATGTGAAGAAGCAGGAATCCTTGCACACTGTTGTGGTGAGTGGAAATTAGAACAGTCATTATGGAAAAGAGTGTGGAGCGTCCTCAAAGACTTAAAACTAGAACTAATATAAGATTCAGTAATTCCACCACTGGATATACATCCAAAGGTGATAAAATCCGCATGTGCAATAGACACCTGCGCTATCATGTTTGTTTCAGCATTATTCACAGTAGCAGAAGCTGGGGTTGAGGGCTATAGGGATGAGAGTCAAAGGATACAAAATTTCAGCTAAGCAGAAAGAATAAGTTCGAGATATTTATTGTACAACACAGTAACTATAGTTAATAACAACGTTTTGTGTTATACTTGAAAACTGCTGAAAGAGTAGATTTTAACTGTTTTCTCCACAAAATATACATGAGATAACACATACGTTAGTTTGATTTAGTCACTCCTCAACGTACATGTGTTTTTAAACATTATGTCGTACACCATAATTTTATACATTTTTATTTGTCAAATAAAAATAAAATAAAAAAATTATGTCAGGTGCTCAAAACACAGAAACAAAACAACAAAGCGAAACAAGCAAACAAAAATGAGAATATTTTCAAAGTAGCCTGGAAAAAAAAAGCAGAATATTTCCTCTATCATAGCAACAGTAGTGATAGCAGACTTCCCAAGGAAACTATCAAAGCCAAAAAGTATTAAAATTACATCTGGAAAATACTAGGGGGAGGGGAAGCTTCCCAGCCTATAATTCCTTAGCCAGCAAATATGTTCTTGATAATACAGGCAAAAATAAAGGTATTTACAGAAAAAAAAAATGTCCTGTTTAGTGCTTTCTTTCCCCATTTTGGCTAAAATTTGCTGAACATTAAGAATTACAGAATAAAACCAGAGTACATATTTGTGTTGGCCAAAATATATGAAAATAGCAATTCATTGGCAAATTGAAATAACAAGTATTCTAACTTTCATCCTCAAAACTTCATCTGAAAATGGTACTAGGGGGCATATACCATGGTCGAAGCTCCTTTAATTAAGCATTTGTTTGATTTTGCATGAAATATTTTCCCTCTCTAACTAGCTAGGGCCTGACTGCTGCAGTTTAAACTGGCAGTAGTGAAATGACATTTCTGTCTTCTCCAGCTCTCTGCTTTGAGCTTCTTTCTTACAAGCCTATTCTATCCCCATGCACTACTCTGCCAGTCAGCTTAGAACACCTGAAGAGTCAGAGCAAGAAAACAGGAAAAAATTATAAGGGCAAAGCAAAGTCTCTACTTAGATGCTTCCCCCGTGAGTTTATCGGTATTCTCTGAAACTGGCAAAAAGTTCTAGTCTGTCTCTTCCTTCCCTGGGATGCTTTCATAGAATCTCCAGTGATTCTGTAATCCTATCTCCTGGATATCCCTTATACAGAAGAGCTAAGAACTATTTTCCGATTTCCTAGAATTTTTCTCCCAGGTTCTCTCTTCTAGGTATTTAAATCCTCTAAATAGCCCTTGTAGATAGAACCCTAAATAACTCCAAGCCAACACTTTCTCTCCTATGGCCCACATCCAGTGCATGAAAACACGTGCATTCCTCATTCCAACAAATTCAGAGTGCAGACCTATGGTACCGAAATCGAACTCTCCTGACCCTACCACTGTAAGAGTTAATCTTTTATTTCTAGATTTCTTAGGCGTAAGTCAGACCCTGGTCTATGTCCCCAAAATGTAGAATAGAAAACTTCCTGGAAGCAACACATCTTATATGCCTGGCTAAAAGTCTCTCACAAACCACTTGTCTTAAAAGATCTCTTCCTCACAAACATATTTTCTTTTCTCTGTTATGACCTGTTTTTTAGTCCTTAACATTGTCAATGTTTTCAAGAGTTCTGAAATGTCCTGTGAAAATTGCTATATGTATATTTTTTCTATTTATTTTGAATTTCACTCTATTTTGTCTTGGCCCCTATCAATTTTGATGCCTATTTCCACTGGTTCTCTCAATATGTTTTTGAATGACTAGATGACTAGTTATTTTCATTTTGGTGCAATGATTTATACATGTACTTTCTATAGAAAATATAAAATATTTGTATATTTAACTTCTGAAAGTATGAAACACAATCCAATGCAATTCAAATATGAAAAGATTATGACTCTAAGACTCCGAAAACAGAAAGTTATGACTTTTTATTTTACTTACATCCAAACTGAATATTCCCTTCTAAGAATCAGAGTCAAGGAGCAGTCTGGGGGAAAAAAAATCGAAATCCAGATCCTATCAATAATAACGGATTTTTTTCAGAGAATCTTTACTTGGAAGACAAAGGAAAAGGATTCTGACAAAGTTGGATAGTTTAGCCGTGTACTCTAACTTGTGATGCTTATCCAAAGCGAGGTTATTTTGAGTTTTGCCGATCATTATAGTCAAGTAATTGTGACATAGTGTCGCCAGTAAAGAGCAGCTTTAAGTACAGTAAACCTATTTTACACATCGGTGCATTAAGGAACATACCTCTATAAAATATGATTGTCGTGGTTGTCATCATATCAGTGAAAAAAAGTGGAGAATGACATAAAGGAAAGTTTACTGAGCATATCACAAGAAGTGGGGGAGGAGGAATATATTTCTCACAACGGAAGGCATATCCTACAGTAGGTATTCAGCCCGTACCTTGTGACTATTTCCTAAACTTGCTTGACACAATTCTGTTTACACCAACCAATTTGGAGGAAAACGGAAAAAAATACATATGGCTATAGATTTTCATTTGGGAAACAAATGAACCTCACAAAAGTTCCTGCAATTCTGTAGTATCTATACTGACATTCAGAATGCTAAGAGGGCTTTGTAATCTGGGGATTCCTGAGTGGATGATGAAATAATGATTTATACATTTACTGCTGCTCTTAAAAGCTAGAAATTGAATGTCTCTACAGTATATAGTCATGGAAGTTTGTACTTTTAGATTATAATTCTCTTTTCTTCTGGATCTCTCAACCCTAGCCCACATTTCTCTGAAGGAATGAAAGGTATATGAAACATTTAACATTCAGAATGTTCTTTTGTAATTTTCAGGTTACATGCATTGTCTTCTGTATATATTATGAATTTATTTCAAATGGGAAAGGATACCTTGCATAACGAGGCAAAGCTTTTAAACAAGATGGTCTTCTGTATAAGCCATGGTTCTATTTTTTTTTTTTGAAAGCCTAACTCTGTCTTAGTTACATGAAAAGAGAAGATTCAGAAGCGTATAAACCAATAATAATTATTCAATCTAGGCTGTAAGGGTAACGTACTATGGTCACTGGAGGTTGAGATGGGATATTGTATTTGCATATATACAGTATATGAAAAACTATTCTACCATTTTATAGAGCAACAATCATATTTAGTTTAATGTCTTTTAAGTCCTATAAAATGATATTAGAAAATTTTGCTATTTGGATGGTGAGCAATCAAAGCTGTGGAGTTAACTCATCATAACACTACTAGTTTGACTCTTCAGGCTTCATTAAATTGGGGACATAAATGTGCCAGATCAACCAAATGAAATTGGAATGCTCCTATTTTGGGGTTTAGAGTAGGCCAAACGAGTTTGGTACCTTTTTATGTTTGTAGTTAGGTACTGCACATGCCTATCTGCTGATTGCATGGCCATTTCAGCATGAATTCAGATTAATAGATATCATTAATTCTCAACTTCATGCCATGACTCTCTGCGGCTCTATGAAATAGACATGCCCCAAATAATCTTCTTCGCCAATTGCTTATCCTTTTTTTTGTTTTTTATTTGTGCACCTAACACAAGCCCAAAATGTGTCTTGTGGCTATTCCAACTAACAGCATTTCAGAGCTGAACTGTGGCAATACTGTAGGTATATTAGTTTGCTTTCACACTGCTATAAAGACCACTACCTGAGATTGGGTAATTATAAAGGAAAGAGGATTAATTGACTCGCAGTTCTTCAGTCTTCACAGGAAGCATGGCTAGGAGGCCTCAGGAAACTTACAATCATGGTGGAAGGCAAATGGGAAGCAAGCGCATCTTACCTGGTGGCAGGAGAAAGGGAGAGAGCAGGGGAAATGCCAGACACTTATCAAACAACCAGATCTCACAAGAACTTGCTTACTATCACAATACCAGCATGGGGGAACCACCCCAGGATCCAATCACCTCCCACCAGGTCTGTCTTGACACACATGAGGATTATAATTTGAGATGAGACTTGGGTGGGGCACAGAGCAAAACCGTATCAGTGGGTAACTTCAGAACTGTACAGGAGTCAGATATGTTAAGTCGTCTAATTCATACAACCTGTATTCTGCCAACTATTTGAAGTTTCGAGATCTGTCTCTGCCACCTCCCTTGGAACTCACTAATTGATTGTCGGAATGAGGAGTAGTGATCTACAATGAAGTTAAAAATGTTTATGTTTTGCAGAGCTGGCTGAGGTTTTATTTTGTACCCCCCCCAAAAAAAAAACACAATTGAATTGTTCTGTAGCTGGTGCCATGGGCAGGGAGCTTCACAGGCAGTAAACTCCCCTGCAGGTGGGCTGAGGGCTAGGGCTGAGCCTCAGGTGGGTCTTCTGTACCCTGTACTACCCTGCACAATTGCCTCCCTGGCAGGCTCTGGGGAAGCTGCAGGAGGGGAAAGACTGCAGCTGTCCGCTTGGGCAGTGCATCAGAGGACTTGGATACCAGCTTCCCATCACAGGTCTTCATCTTCACAACCATGGCCCTGGTGGAGCAGGTGCAGCTGAGGGAGTTGGAGCCCGTGCCAGAGCCAAACCTGAAGCCCAGGCTGTAGTTGAGGCCAGGGCTTGTGGGCCCCATAGACCAAGCTCGGTCCACCCGCATGGCGCTGGTGGTCTGCCTACGGGCACTCATGTTCTGCATCCCAGACTCCACTCGGCTCTCTGTGCCCTCCAACTGCTTCCTCTATGTGGCAGTTTCTATGTCTAGAGCCAGCCTGATGTTCACCAGCTCCTGGTACTCACACAGCTGCTGCACCGTGTCCTGCTTGGCCCACTGCCGGACAGCCTCCAGCTCGGACAGTTTGGCACTGGCATCCTTAATGTCCAGTTCAGCAGGCTGCTTGGCGTCTGCAGTGGAGGCCACAGGGAAGCCCTCTGGCCTTTGAGACCGTCAATCACAGCCTGGAGCCAGCTGATGTTCTGGTTCATTTTGAAGATCTGTCTTTGGAGCCACAGGTCATCCCTGTGCTTCACAGACAGTGTCCACTGCTCCTCGTACTTGATCTGGTGCATGCTCTTTGCCTCAGCCCAGCTGCAGTTGGCAATCACCTTGTACTATGCCTTGACCTCAGCGATGATGCTGTCCATGTCCAGGGAGCGGCTGTTGTCCATGGGCAGCACCACAGACATGCCTGAGATCTGGACTGCAGCTCCCGGATCTCCTCTTCATATGGCTGCCTGAGGAAGTTGATCTCATCAGGCAGCCCTTCCAGGCGAGACTCCAGCACTACCTCGTTCCTGTAAGCTTCATCCACAACCTTCCTGATGAGGACAAATTCATTTTCCATCTCTGCATGCTTATTGATCTCATCCTCATACTTGTTCTTGAAGTCCTCCACCAGCTCCTGCATGTTGCCAAGCTCCGCCTCCAGCTTCAGCTTCTCCTGGCCCAGATTGTCCAGCTGCTGCCTAAGGATGTTGATGTAACTCCTGAACATGTTGTCCATGTAGCTCCCAGCTGTCTTCTGCTGCTGCAGGAGGCTCTACTGGGTCTCCAGAATCTTTTCCTGCTGCTTCAGGAATGGTATCTCGTCGATGAAGGAGGCAAACTTGTTGTTCAGGGACTTGATCTGCTCCTTCTCCTGAGTGTGCACAGGATGCTGGGGTCCACCTCCAGGTTAAGGAGGCTCAGCAGGCTCTGGTTGACCATGACGGTGTGGATGACTCCCATGTTGCTGGCCCCACCATAGCTTTGGCCCAGGACACTCTGGAAGCTGCTGCTGCCCACTGGAGAGAACCTGGAGGAGCTGATGGGGGCACCGGGCCCACCCTTGTAGGAGCAGCTTCTGAAGTCCTGGGAGCCAGAGGTAGACACCTTGTGGAACTTCTGGGTCACCCTGATGGACATGCTGGAGGCAGGAGTGGAGGCAGGTGGGCTGACCCAGATGGAGATTCCAGGAGGGGCAGAGAAGCTGCCTCTTGATGAAGTTAAAAATATTTAAATCATTTGAACCACAGATACCAGGAACAAAGTGAATTGTCTTTTATGATTTTTAACAAATTTTTAAAAATATTTAAATGTTGAGGATACCAATGTTATCAAAATAGGCCACATTTCTACTGCTTTTTGTGGTCCATATCTAATTTTTAATAAGTTACCTATGTCTTCCCATAACAAGAAAAAACAAAGTCATATTTAAATATAATTCTTCCTTATTTCTTTTAAAAACAATTCGTGTATCTAGTGAATTGAGATTTTGGTGTCATTTGCTCTAGTGGAGTTGTGCTTTGGAGGCAATCTCATGACTTACACAAGATGCTTACATATTTTTTTTTTGAGACGGAGTTTCTCTCTTGTTACCCAGGCTGGAGTGCAATGGCGCGATCTAGGCTCACCGCAACCTCCGCCTCCTGGGTTCAGGCAATTCTCCTGCCTCAGCCTCCCGAGTAGCTGGGATTACAGGCACGCGCCGCCATGCCCAGCTAATTTTTTGTATTTTTAGTAGAGATGGGGTTTCACCATGTTGACC
>CAUYOR010040297.1:0-13056 GCA_963573925.1 Callimico goeldii
CCTGGTCAACATGGTGAAACCCCGTCTCTACTAAAAATACAAAAAATTAGCTGGGCATGGTGGCACGTGCCTGTAATCCCAGCTACTCAGGAAGCTGAGGCAGGAGAATTGCCTGAACCCAGGAGGCGGAGGTTGCGGTGAGCCGAGATCACACCATTGCACTCCAGCCTGGGTAATAAGAGCGAAACTCCATCTCAAAAAAAAAAAAAAAAAAAAAGAAGTAATTATTGGCTGCTTAATATGTACCACTGTTCTGTATGTTGGGGACAGAGTAAAGGGAAAAATAAAAAACAGAAGTCTCTGCCCTCATGGTGTTTACATTCTTGTCAGGTATATCTGTGGGGAAAGCTTTCTAGGTGAATGTCCTGGGTAGAGAGCATGCCTGGTGATTTTGAGGATCAGTACAAAGGCAGCTCCCCCTGGAGCAGAATGGTTGAGAGGAGAGTTGCTGAAATGATGTGAGAGAACCAAGGGGAGACTGGTTAGGGCGGAGCTTTGTCAACTACTGCACTGTATAGGATTTCAGCTTTTCCTGAGAACTAACTGCTTTGGATGCTTTCAGACAAAATTGTTCTCACTTGTATTTTCATGGGATTACTGTCGTTTTTGTGTTGAAAGTAGACTATAGAGGGCAGTGGTTGAAGCAGTTACAACTGATTGCAGTAATCCAGAGAGAAAAGGACAGGTTGGACTAAGGATGTAGTGGTAGGGTGATGAGAAATGGTTGTATTCTGGATATGTTTTTCAGTAGAAACAACAGAATTTGCTGACAGACTGTAAGAAGGTGTAATAGAAAGTCAGGCGTCAACAACACCTCCAAGTATTTTGGCTTGAGCAACTAGAAGGATGAAATGACCATCATTTGAGACAGAGGAGACTGAGAAAGACATATTGAGAGGAGACTATGAGGCCTTCAGTGTTAGATGTGTTGAATATGAGATACCACACATGAAAGTTATAAGGTTGAGAAGACATTTGAATATGTAAGCCTGGAGTTCCAGGAGTCAGATATACAGAAGAAATTTGGGGAATTATCAGGGTGTAGGTGGTATTTAAAGCTATAAGAATGAATTACATCACCAAGAGAGTGAGAATAAGCAAAAGAGAGCAGTGACCTAAGACTGAACCCTGGGACACTTAGACATTAAGAAACTGGGGAGATGAAGAGGAAGAACCCACAAAGAACACAGAATCTGCTAGAGAAGTAAGAAACCAGAGAAGCATAGTGTCTTAGAAATTGGGAGAAAGTAGCATGTCAAAGGAAGGAGAGAGGAGGAACAGTGACACCTGAAAGTAGGTAAGGACTAGGAAGTGACCACTGAACTTAGCAACATGGAAATTGTTGGTGACTTTAAATTTAGAGCAGTGGCAGTTAGTAATGGAAAAAGCCATATTGGAGTATGTTTCACAAAGAATGAGAAGATTGGAGACAATGAATATGGGTAAACTCTTTTACGGAATTTTGTATAAAGGATGAGAGAAATGGGTTAGTACCTGGAGGAAGGGGAGGGGTGAAAGCATTTATTTATTTATTTTGTTTTTTTGAGGCAGAGTCTTGCTCTGTCGCCCAGGCTGGAGCACCGTGGTGCAATCTGGGCTCACTGCAACCTCAGCCTCCTGGCTTCCAGTGATTCTCCTGTCTCAGCCTCTTGGGTAGGTGAGACTACAGGAGCCCGACACCATGCCCGGCTAACTTTGTATTCTTAGTAGAGCTGGGATTTTGCTCTACTAAGGCTGTCTCAAGCTACTGACCTCAAGTCATCCACCTTCCTCAGCCTCCCAGAGCGCTAGGCTTACAGGCGTGAGCCCCCGCACCTGGCCTGTTTTTTCTTTTAAAGATGAGACAAACTATAGCGTGTTCATAGGCTGTTGAGAATGATTTAATGGGGAAGCAAAAGAATAAAATATTTGATGCCAAACAGACTGGAAAAAATTGATGGAATAATATCATCAAGTAAGTGCACAGCAAATGGATCTAGTACACAAATGAAAGAACTGAAGAGTGGCCTTTCCTATGAGAATGTAGGAATCTCTTGTGATAAGAGGAAAGAAAACAGAATAGAGGGGGATAAATCCAAGTAGGTGGGCAGATGTGGTGCTGGGAAGTTTGAGATACTCTTTTTTATTTATTTTTTTTGCCAATCACTGTGAGCTCGTAAGGTTGCTCAGGTTGGCCTTGAACTCATGGCCTCGCCTTCGCAAGCACCAGGACATTCGGCCGGAGCCACTTTGGGCCCCAAGATACTCTTTTCTAATTGTTTCCATTTTCTTAGTGAAATAGGAAGATTATCCACTGAAGGAAAGAATGATGGAGGAGGTTTTGGAGGCTTAAAGAGATACAAGAACACGTGCAAATAGTTGTTTTTGGAGAGTGAAAGAGGGAAAGGATTAGGCAAATGGAGTATGACAGGATTCACTTGAGGTTAGTGATCGTGAGTTCTAGAGGCCAAACAACATAGTTGTGTTTTTTTTCTCAAGGCACAGGTGCACTCATGGCTGCAGACCATGGATAGGTGGTGGCTTAGATTTGACCAGAATTGGGACTTTGCTGCTTGATGATGACAAAACAGTGAAAGGCAAGAGAGTCGAGAATATTTATAAGGATATAATTACTTTTATTTGACAATATTTAAAAGAATATAATTATTTTGATTTACCATGGAATTTAAGTTGGTAAGGTGGTAACTTAGGATAGGAAGATGGTGAATGACAGTGCAGTGGTGGTCAAATTGGTAGATAGCAGGTTTCGGTGGAGTTTTAGGATTTTACGTTGGAAGGGAGTAAACTGGGAAGACAGGAGTGGAGTGATGGAAGAATGGGATGTTTGAAAGTGAGACTATGGAAGGATTTCACTTGATGATAATTACAAAATCCCAGGATATGACTGAGTGTGTAGGGGAGTGGCTGACAACCGTGTGGTAGATAAGAGGAGAAGAGGGGGTCAAGGAACTGAGAGGTGAGGGTACTAGAGGGGTTTTCTATAATGGATACTGAAAGGAAGAATAATTAAGAAGTAAGACAAGGATTGTGTTGGAAAGAGTGACAGTGACCCAAGAGGTAAACTTATTTGTGGAATGAAGAAATGATTGGACTGGTAGATGCCTGGAGCAAGGAGGGTTAGTGGTTACTTAAGTCTTCTGATACTATGAAAACCAAATTTAGGGAGCTTAGCAAGGGTGGTTTGAAGTAGTGATGGAGTGCAGGAGGGCCCCCGCCTCATTGCAGGTCCCGTGGTTCAGAGGCGTGATATCGCTTGGTGTGTTTGGGAAGCAGAGTTCACGTGGCTGCTCCACAGAGTATGTGGAACATTGTTGTGGGAAATATTAAAAGCCAGACTGGGGACAGATATGGAGGGAAGCATTTAAGTGCCAGGACTTTGAATCTTATTTAATAAGCAACTGGAAACAATTGAAAGTTATTTTGAAGGGGTTGTTAGGATCCATCAGTTTTGGATATTTAGGAAATGTTAATATATGTAATACATTATGTTCTGAATATATTGATATATGAAATATATGAGAAATGTATTAGAAAGATATGAGAATATGAAAAATATGAGATATGAGAATGAAATATGAAAATATGTAATAGATGAAAATGAAGCAAATTAATAGCCTAAATATGCCCATTCAACTCTTTAGAAAGTACTATTTTTATTTCATGTGAAGGAACTGGGTCAAATCAGGAAGGCAGACTTTGCTAATGTAGGATATTGTTTGAGGATAGACCATTTTAGAGAAAGCAAGTTCTTAAAGAAACAAATTATTGCTGATGTAAAAATATAAGTTTAAAATATTCTCACATAGGCTTAAGTGTTTTGTCAGAAATCTCTGTCTCAAGAATTATGGTACATTTCAACTCTGCATCAATGAAGAGTTCTTTTAGCTTACATTTTTTCTTCATTCTGAGAAATGTAAAAAGTGATTTTTTTCACCTAATTACCTGGATCCATGTGTTTCCTCTTGCTGGTAATGTCAGCTCTATCAGGTGAAAGCAACTGAAGCTATTTGGCTTAATTTAAAATTTCGGAATTGTTACTTTAATTTTTTTCAGGGAACTAAACTTCCTTTTGTATATTCTGAAGTACCATTCTTAGAAGGTCACCTTTTCTTTAATAATAATGATATCTGCTTATGAAACTGTATTTGCTTATTTACAATAGTGGCAAAATTCCAGTCATAGTGAGAATATGCTTTTTAGAATTATCAGTTATGAAATTATTGATTATAAAATTATTTTTTTTTCTACTTTTAGTTCTTATTTGAAAGAGCTAAGAATCCTTGCTACTCCACTGTGCCATGAAGGCATTTTACTAGTTTTATGCCAAATAAAATATTTTTTTTAATGTATGTTTTTAAATGGCAATTGTGATTATTTTCTAATTCAATCCAAATTGTAATTTCCTTTATTTCATGTAGTCTAACCATTTCATGTGAGCTTTTCCCAATGTGCATTAATTTGTAATCAGCTAATGGTTGATATGTGTCAAAATGTTTTCTAGGAAATCATTTCTTCTAAAGATTTCTGTATTTTTTTTTTTCTCTTAGTCTGGAATGAATGCTAGAAGAAAAGTACAATCAATACTGACTTTTTTTGTGTGTTAAAGGTTTTTAACTTCTGATATGGGACTTAAGCTTTTTCATAGTGATTTGCTTTTTATGTTTTAGATACCTGAAATGTTATTCAGTGAAACAGGTGAAGAAAAACACAATGACAAAAGACGAAAAGAAGAAAAGAAAAATTCAGGTAGTACTTTGATGAAGTCAGTTTTGTCTGGTTTTTATTTATGAAATAATTGCCATTTTTCTGATATTGCAGATCCATTAAAGATTCATGATTATAAATTTGAATAATGCTAAATGTAACAAAATTAGATTTCTTCTGCCATGAACTAAATTTTGAAGTCCTTTTTATTTTTAAATTAATGGTTAACCCACAGAATATCTACTGTGTGAGTCCAAGAAATTTAAAATTTTTCTGACCTGAGTGATTTCAAAGACCTACTTAAATTGTTTAGAGTCTCTTGCAAGCACCCTAAACTTTTCATATTAGCTTATCACTTAGATATGTCACAGAACTCTATAATTTATATATGAAAAAGTTTTATGATATTCTTTGAGTATGGACTTAATCTTTTCTTAACTATAATATTCTCATTATTTTCTCTAACTTCAAATTAATTTTCATTGTGGTCTTTATTTTTAGATTATAATTCACTTATTTTTTTAACCATCATCAAATATTTATGGAACTTTTTTTATACTATGTACTGAACTGGATATTAGAGATCACTTAATAGCTCATAGTCCAGTGATAGAACTATATATAAACATAAATATCTGATGTAGCAAAATAAGTGATGGTAGAAGTTATGAAATACATTGGAGAGTAAAACTTCTGACTAGCAGGTATTATAGGAAATAGACATTTCCCAGACAGGCATCTTAAGAAAGTCATTCTGGTTAGAGTGAGTAGCATGGAAAAGGTCTGGAGAAGTGAAACGGGCATATTACGAACCTATGAATAGCCTAAAGGACTGAAACATAAGATGTATGAGTAAGTGCTAGATGAAGGAGGGAAAGGTTGGCCTCAATAAAGAGCCTTCTGCATTATCCTAAGGAGTTTGGTTTCCAACCTGCAGGTGATAGGGCATTGCTGAGGGATTTAGAAAGAAATTTAACCAGAGTTTTGTTTTAGAAATAGAAATTTCTTTATATACTCCTTTCTGCAGTTATTGGGAAATAGATTGGTAGGAGGGAGAAACCAAAAGCCAGTACATCTCTTTAGAAGTTTGTTGTAGTAACCTAAGAGAGACATGCTGAAGCCCTGAACCAAGGAAGGGATAGTGAGAATGGAGGAAGGAATGGACTTGGTGGATGTTAGGAGATAATCTCAACAAGACTTGATGATTATGTAATGGCTGTGGCACACAAGAAGAAAGAAGAGTCAAGGATGTTTCTTGGGGTTCTGTCTTGGAATATTCGTTAGAAATCGATTTCATTTACTGGGGCAGGGAATACAGATAGAAATTGTGTCAGTGAGAGGAAGATAATGTGTTTGATCATGGATCTATTGAACCTAATGTGAACTTCTTAACTTTCCGGCTTTTGAAGTCTTGTTTCTCCCTGTATGAAGTGGGAGTGGATAGGAATTTTGTGCATTGCTTTTCTGTTCAGCAGATTGTGTTTAGCTCACTTTTGGATTATTGTACATGTTATATAGTCCCAATTTATATGCTATGACAATATGTAGATATATTTTTCTTGTAACAATGAAGTTGTTCAGTGGAAACATATAACAGTAGATGAATAGAGGCTACAAAACTAGAGAATTCAAGATTCCTAAGGAAGATGGGGGCTGTGAATAGTTGTCTAGAAATGCCTGTATATCTTTAAGCAAAGATGCCATCTCATATTTATAGTTATGTAGTGTGGAAGTATCTTGTGTAAGATAAGTATCGTTAGGAAGTAAGTTATGTTTATTTTCTTTTTCTAGTTGATCCTGATTTTCTGAAATCATTTTTATTAATCCATGAATCTTGTAAAGCATATGGTGCGACACCAAGCCGATATATGACCTTCTTACATGTGTATTCTGCCATTAGTAGCAGCAAGAAAAAGGAATTATTAAAAAGACAAAGTCATTTGCAGGTATAGTATTGGTAATCTTGAATTATTTTATCTATATATAGGAAATAAGAGTTTTGTGAATCACAGTGCTCTGTTGTGGGTGACATATACTTGGTATTAATAAATGTGCTATATTAAAAGCCTTGGAATGCAGTCTCACTTTCCTACCTACATTGCCCTCTAGGTTTTAGTAGTGGTTCATATTTTTTTTTTTTTGATTCAATGGTTATTTCTTTTCTTCACTGGTTGGCATTTATGGTTTTTTTGCTAGCTTATGGTACTCTCTTTAAGAGTCTCTTTCACATGAAAACATTTTTAGGAATTAAGAAAACCCTGTTAATAGGCATAAGAATGATACAATGGACTTCGTGGACTTGAGGGGAAGAGTGGGAGTGCAGAGGGATAAAAGGCAACAAATACGGTGCAGGGTATACTGCTTGGGTGATGGGCGCAGCAGTATCTCACAGATCACCGCCAAAGAACGTACTCATGTAACCAAATACCACCCGTACCCCAATAACTTACAGAAAAATAAAATAATAATAAAAAAGAAAAGAAAACCCTGTTATTAACTAAAACATAATATCCAACATTATACTTTATCATAACCTTTAAAATTAAAATTATGTTTTATGAAGTAATGTTTTTATCCATATTACTTCACTTAGTACATTCTGAACAGTTTTCTGTTCATATTTCTCTAATTATAGAACTTTAACTTACATGTGACATTAGAATGTCAACCTCTGATGTTGTTAGAGAACGTTTCCTCTCTAAAGTTCTAGTTTCCCTTTGTTAGGGCAGTAAACTAAGTTCCATCTTAATTGAGATCATTATCTTTATCATTTCTAATGATTCCTTTATATTAAGGTGCTAACTATACAGGCTTTTGGGAAGATTAATTTCCTGATTTAGTTCTCTGTGGTACTTGGATAAATTAACTTACTGGTTTGCAGCTTAATTAGGTCAGTGGTAGTTGTATGTGAGTGTATTAGATAAAATTTACATGGAAAGAACCTAGTTTGATACCTGTACTTTATGTTGGGTACTCAATAAATACTAGCTACATTCCTATTTTGCCATTACTTTCCCCAACTCTTCTGATTTGTTAAGTGATTAAAAACGTTACAGAAGAGAAAGAATTTTTTTCATGTACATTCCTGGGTTCATTACTATGTTGTTTGGACAGCGGGATGGGGTACCATAATGGCCAGGCCAGGGTCAAATGCCTACCCAAAATGCAGATTAGGCAAGTAAATGACAGCCCAGCAGACCCATCTGTGAGGCAGTCTCTTACAACAAAAGTCAATATTAGACAGACAAAACCACGTCATGTCTGCTATAAAAAAGAGTGACTCGAGTCCTTTTTCCCAATCAGTGAGACTAAAATTAGAAAAGATTTACTGAGTTATGCCTTGCTTGCTATTTTCCTCCCTCCTAATGTAATCGGTAAAAAGTGTTTTTTATTAAGCTTATGTTTAAACTATCAAATATGTTTATCTGTTTAGCTTTTCTGTGATTTTTTTTCAAGTCTTATGGATTTATTTTTAAAATTTTGATATTGATAATTTTATTGATATTTATGGGGTACATGTGATATTTTGATACATGCAAGAATGTGTAATGATCAAAGGATGATTAGTGATGTTGAACATTTTTTCATATACCTGTTGGCCATTTGTGTATCTTTAAAAAAAAAATCTATTCAGATCCTCTGCCTACTTTTTAATGGAATTCTTTGCTGTTGTTGTTTGAATTTCTTGTATATTCTACATATTAAGCTTCTTGTCAGATGAACAGTTTGCAAATATTTTCTCCCATTTAACAGGTTGTTTCTTCACTCTGTTAATTGTTTCCTTTGTTGTGAAGAAGGTTTTTGTTTAATGTAGTCTTATTTTTCGGTTTTCATTTTTGTTTCCTATGCTTTTGAGGTCTTAACCATAATATCTTTGCCTAAACCAATGACCTGGAACATTTCCTCAATGTTTTATTCTAGAAGTTTTATAGTTCCAGGTCTTTTGTTTAAGTCTTTAATCCATGTTGAATTGATTTTTGTATATGATGACAGAGGAAGGTCTAGTTTCATTCTTTTGCATAGGGATGTCCAATTTTCCCACCGCTATTTAATGAAGAGGGTGTCCTTTTTCCAATATATTTTCTTGTTTCTTTGTTAAAAATCAGTGGACTATAAATACATGAGTTTATTTGTGGGTTCTTTATTTTCTTCCATTGATCTGTGTGTCTGTTTTGTGCCAATACCATGCCATTTGGTTACGATAGCTTTGTAGTATGTTTTGGAATCAGGTAGTGTGACGTCTCTAGCTTTGTTATTTTTGTTTAGGATTGCTTTGGCTGTTTAGGCCCTTTTGTGGTTCCAAACAAATTTTTGGATTTTTTAAAAAATTTCTGTGAAGAATGTAATTAGTATATTCATAGGTGTCGAATTGAATCTCTAGATTGCTTTGAGTAGTATGGCCATTTTGTCAGTACTAATACTACTTTTTTTTGTTTTTGAGTTGGAGTCTTGCTCTGTTGCCCAGGCTGGAGTGCAATGGTGTGATCTCAGCTCACTGCAGCCTCTGACCCCTTGGTCAAGAGATTCTTGTGCCTCAGCCTCCCAAGTAGCGGGAATACAGGCACATGCCACCGTGCCTAGCTAATTTTTATATTTTCAGTAGAGAGGGGGTTTCTTTATGTTGGCCAGGCTGGTCTGGAACTCCTGACCTCAAATGATCCACCCACCTTGGCCTCCCAAAGTGCTGGGATTATAGGCATGAGCCACTATGCCCAGCAACAACAATGCTAATACTTCTCATTTGTGAGCATGGGATGCCTTTCCCTTTTTTTGGTATCTTCTTCAATTTCTTTCATCAGTATGCTGTAGTTTTTCTCCTAGAGGTCTTTCATCTTCTTGGTTAACTTTATTCCTAGGTATTTTTTTTCCTTTTGTAGCTGCTGTAAATAGGATTGCCTTCTTAATTTCTTTTTCAGTGAGTTCATTATTGATGTATAGAAATATTACTGATTATTGTGTTGATTTTGTATCCTGCAGCTTTACTGAATTCACTTATTACTTCTAAGAGTTTCTTGGTGGAGTCTTTATGTTTTTCTAGATATGAAATCATGCCCATCTATAAAGAGGGACAATTTGACTTCCTCTTTTCCAATTTGGTTGCCTTTTGTTTCTTTCTTTTGCCCGATTGCTGTGGCTAGGACTTCTGGTACTGTGTTGAATAGGAGTGGTGAAAGTAGTGGGCTTCCTTGTCTTGTTCAGTTCTGAGAAAAGGTTTCCAGCTTTTCCCCATTCCGTATGTTGTGAGCAGGTGCTTTGTCATTTTTGGCCCTTATTATGTTGAGATACGTTCCTCCAATGCCTAATTTTTTGAGTGTTCTTGCCTTGAAGGTATGCTGAATTTTGTCGAATCTGTTTTCTGTCTATTTTGATGATTATCTGGTTTTTGTCCTTTGTTCTGTTGATGTGATGTATTATGTTAGCTGATTTGCATATGTTGAACCATTCTCTGTGATGCTTTAAATTTGTTTTTCTTTAAAACCTCTGTGGAATCTTTTACTACATCTTAATGAGTACCATGTGAAATAAATTGTTATAATTAGTAATAATAAAAAACCTAAGTCTAACTTGCTACTGTTTTGTGTATACACACTTAACCTGTTTGCTAGATTCTTTATTATAGGGCTCGATTTACTATGTGTATGTAACATTTCTTTTTAAAAATATTGCCAATCAATATTTTATTGATGTAGGCTGGTGTATCTAAACTAAATGAAGCTAAAGCCCTTGTGGATGAACTGAACAGAAAAGCTGGAGAACAAAGTGTATTACTTAAAACCAAGCAAGATGAAGCAGATGCTGCCCTCCAGATGATCACAGTGTCAATGCAGGTAATGTTTAGAATGACCACAGAACGAAGGCAATAGGGAGAGCATTTACGCCTGATTGTCGGTCAGTGAAAAATAACATTTTCACTTATGTGGATTGTAAAAATACTGCTTATTCATACTGAGTCAGACTGATACTATGTCCTTAAGCTTTTATGGAAAGGAATGGTACTTTCCCACATTGTTTAGAGTCATAACTTAGTACATTCAGTTGACCATGTGCTAACTTATCTAAACTTTTTATATTTTAAATTGGCATGGATCTGTATTTAACTGATTTTATTTCTTTATACTCTGCCAGTTAGGTTGGTATTTCCTTTTATTTTTCTTAGAATTCTCTCCTTTAGGCTTTGAGAGTTTTTCTTGCTTTTAGTTTTCCCAAGATTTATGAAATGTTTTTATTCTGTCAGTACTTTCGTGATGTTTTGTATTTTGATTATTTATTTTTTGAGCCGTTACCTTTGTTTTGTTGAATGCTTTGAGTTCCTTCTTTGCCTCAGTATTGTATGTCTGCATGCTCTCTCACGATGATCTACTTCATTATATTGCTCTTATTACCAACATATGACTGTTTTCAAATTAATCTTTTTTATTCTTTATCCCTAACTCCTTTTATGAGCTCAGACTTAGTCAATTACTGACAGGGCATGGTGGCTCGGCCTTTGGAGGGCCGAGGTGGGGAATCGTTTGACCCCATGAGTTTGAGAGCAGCCTGGGCAATATAGTGAGACCTTATCTCTACAAAAAATTAAAAAATTAGCCAAGTGTGATGGCACTTGCCTGTATTCCCAGCTATTCAGGAGGCTGAGATGGGAGGATGGCTTCAGTTTGAGAGGCAGAGGTTGCAGTGAGCTGAAATCATGTCACTGCTCTCCAGCCTGGGTGACAGAGCAGGATTCTCTCTCTCAAAAAAATTGTGTTACCTGTTAAACATGTCTTCTTGGAAGTTTCTTGGGCAGTACAACTTGAAACAGGTTCAAAACTGAACTTACGCGTTTTCTTTACTGTATTTATTTCCTCAAGTTATTGTACTATAACGTACACTAATTACTTAAGACAGTACTTATAAATCATATTATACTTAGAATTTTGTTACCTTATCCCTTAATGTAATAAGTCATTAAATTTTGTCAGTTTTACCTCCCGACTAAGCTTCAAATATGTTTCCCCATCTCCATGTTGATGATTATTACCTAGTCAACTAGGCACTAGTCTAATGCCTCTTATTAAAATTAACTTTAATATTCACCAGAATAATTTATATATCGCAATTAAAAACTAAATGGCCTGAAAAATCTTAAAAATAACAAAGTTGTAGGACTTATGATTTCAAGACTCACTTTTCAGTAATCATAAGGCAATGTGATATTAGTGTAATATTAGGCATAGAGATCATTGGAACGTGGTCAGTTGATTTTACAAAAAAATGGCAATTATATGGGGAAAGATAGTCTTTGTAAAAAGTGCTACTGGATATTTAGATATCCAGGTAGAGAGAGAAAAAGCCCAGGACCTTTACCTTTTAGCTTACGCAAAAATTTACATAACGTGGATGGTGAATCTATGTTTAGAACATTATATTGTAAAACTTTAGAAGAAAACACAGGAGAACAACATCTTTATGACCTTAGGTGAGGTGAAGACTTTTTATATGTCATATCAAAATAGAAAAAAAAATTGATAAATTGGATTTTAAATAAAAACTCCCATTCTTTGAAATAAATTCTGAAATGAAAAGGTAAGTCACAGACTGGGAGAAAATATTCACAGAGCGTGTATATATGGTAAAGAACTTACATTCAGAATTTTTAAAAAGTACTACAATTTAATAGTAAAACAAAATTCCAGTTTAATAATGAACAAAAGTATTGAGCAGACCATTTATGAAAGAAGACATATGAAGGGCCAGTAAACACCTGAAGAGTTGCTCCATCAAGTAAATGTAAGCTGAAGTGCCAGTGATGCGCTGCTACATATCCACTAGAATGGGTAAAATAAAAAGACTGAGACCACCTCAGTCTAGTATGGCAAGGCTGTGTGGAGCATCTGGAACTCTTATAATTGCTGGAGGAAGTGAAAAATGCTACAGTTACTTTTCAGAAGTTTGACACAGTCTCACAAAGTTAAACATATCTTAGTACGTCAACCAGCAGTCCCACTTTCAGATTTTTAGCTAAGAGAAATGAAAATGTGATAAATCTTAGAAACATAGCACTTAAGTGAAAACAGCCAGACACAAAAGACTGTATACTGTATGATTCCTTCATAAGAAATTACACCTGTAATCCCAGCACTTTGAGAGGCTGAGGCTGGTGTATCACTAGGTCAGGAGTTCAAGACCAGTCTGGCCAAGATGGTGAAACCCCATCTCTACTAAAAATACAAAAAAATTAGCCGGGGGTGGGGCCCCTGTAATCCCAGCTACTCAGGAGGCTGAGACAGAGAATTGCTTGAACCCAGGATGCAGAGGTTGCAGCGAGTCAAGATTACCCCACTGCACTCTAGCCTGGGTGACTGAGCAAGACTG
>CAUYOR010040298.1:0-38270 GCA_963573925.1 Callimico goeldii
TGCTGAAAGAAATCAAGAGATGACACAAACAAACAAAAACACATCCCATATTCATTAACAGATAGAATCGATATTGTAGAAATGACCATGCTGCCGAAAGCAATTTACAAATTCAGTTCAATTCCCATGAAAATACCTCCATCATTCATCACAGAACTAGAAAAAAAAAATGTCCTGGAATTCATATGGAACCAAAAGAGAGCCTGCATAGCCAAAGCAAGGCTAAGCAACTAGGACAAGTCTGGAGGTATCACATTACCTGACTTCAAACTATAAGGTAAGACCATAGTTCCCAAAACAGCATGGTACTGGTATAAAAATTGGCCTGTAGACCAATGGAACAGAATAAAGAATCCAGAAATAGAGCCAAATACTTACAGCTACCTGTCTTTGACAAAGCAAACATAAACATAAAGTTGGGAAAGGATACTCTATTCAACAAATGGTGCTGGGATAACTAGCAAGCAGAATGTAGAAGAATGAAACTGGATCCTCCTCTCACCTTATAAAAAAATCAACTCAAGATGTATAAAGGATTTAAATCTAAGATCTGAAACCATAAACATTCTAGAAGATAACATCAAAAAAACCCTTCTAGACATTGGCTTAGGCAAAGACTTCATGAACAAGATCCCAAAAGCAAATGCAACAAAAGCAAAGATAAATAGAAGGGACTTAATTAAACTACAAAGTTTCTACACAGAAAAAGAAACAATCAACAGAATAAAGACAACCCACGGAGTGGGAGTAAAATGTTTGCAATCTATATGTCTGATAGAGGACTAATATATAGAATCTACATGGAATTCAAATAAATCAGCCAGAAAGAACAAACAATACCATCAAAAAGTTGGCTAAATATATGAATACACAATTCTCAAAAGATAATATACAAATAACAAATAAACATATGAAAAAATGCTCAACATCACTAATGATCAGGGGAATGCAAATCAAAACCATAATCTGATTTCACCTTACTCCGGTAAGAATGGCCATAATCAAAAAATAATAAATGTAGGTGTGGATGTGGTGAAAAGGAAATACTTTTACACTGCTGGTAAAAATGTTAACTAGTACAACTACTATGGAAAACAGTATGAAGATTCCTTAAGGAACTATGAGTAGAACTAGCATTTGATCCAGCAATCTCACTACTATCTACCCAGAAGAAAATAAGTAACATACAAAAAGATATTTGCACAGGCATGTTTATAGTAGCACAATTTGCAATTACAAAAATATGGAACCAACCCAAATATATATAAATATATATATATAAACATTTATATACATATGTTTATAAATAAACATTTATATATAAATATAATATATATAAATATATATATAAATATAATTTATATAAATATAAATATAATTTTTATTTATATTTTATATATATAATATTTATATACATATATATATCACAATTCATTCATAAAAAGGAATAAAATGCTACTCAGCTTTAAAAAGGAACAAAATAATGGCATTCATAAAAATCTTGGTAAATGATCTAAGTGAATACTGATCCTAAATAAGTCAGGAATGGAAAACCAGACATCATATGTTCTCACTCATAAGTGAGGGCTAAGCTATAAGGATGCAAAGGCTTAAGACTAATACGATGGTCTTTGGGGATTTGGCAGATAGGCAGGGAAGGTGGGGTGAGGGATAAAATACTACACACTGGGTACAGTGTATACTGCTTGGGCAATAGGTGCATCAAAATATCGGAAATCACTAAGGAACTTCTGCATATAACCCAACATTACCTGTTTCTCCAAAACCTATTGAAATAAGAAAATAAATAAAACACAATTCTTCAAGAAAATATACTGTGAACAATCATGAGAGTCGAATAAAAATGAAATATTTACTAGCTTAATAAACTAACGTTATTTCTGCTCTACTGGAAATAATATCTCTGAGAAGACAGAACACAGACTGCTCACTTCATTGTTGGTTTCTTGGGAGAAATATTTTTCTTAATTATTTGAAATGAGTGAAAAACTCAACTTTTTAACATATGTGAAACATAAATAATTGCAGGAAATGAAATGTAATTGCATTTTTGACATCTGAAAATGTAAGTTTACTGAATTTAAACCTGTTTATAATAAATAATTCCAATATTATTATATATTTAAGAAATAGTGTTATTTAGTATTCCATATTATGATACCTAATCATCTAGAGAACAAATTCTTAAATTTGAATTAATAGAGGTTAACACAGATAACTGACAAAGATCTAGAGTTAAACCACAGTTTGTTTTTACTGTGATTTAATGGGACAAGATGAAATCTTAATAATACTTTAATTATGTTATTTTCATATTGCATTCGTGAGCTTACTGGGTCACACTAGATTACAAAACATAGGTATAGGATTGCCTTGATTTAATTTTTTGTGGCCAATAAGATTTGTCTAAAAAGAGACCCTAAATTTTTGTCTTTTGTGTCCTCACCATATACATTGTGAAAAAACAGACTGTGGAAAAAGACTAGTGCAACCATAGAAATACCACTGAATAATATAGATATTTTTCTCTTGAAAATTAACCATGTATTACATTCTGTACACATTTAACAGAGAACTTCTTCCTTTATCACATCTAAATGAATGTCCCATGTAGCCACTTAATTAATTTTTCTCCACATTATACACACAGTTTGGCATATATTTTTTTGTATGAACCTACTTTAATGTCTAAATGTAGACCTTTAGATTCTTCTGTTACAAATGTGTAAAAATGAATATGTATATAATTGATTTGAAGAAACAGTGAAACATTGAAGTTTCTCTCAATTAATGTTTTTTCTTCCCCAGTTAGATTACAATTTGCCTGAAAACAGACGAAATGATTGCATTTTATTTTTTGTCTTATATCTTGTATTTATAATAATTTAATAGTATTATTGCTTTAATTTTTAATCTTTTTCTAAAGATGAGCCAGCAATGTCCTGCTTCTAGATGGTATCAGAGGACCAATTTTTATTATTACTTAGAGATTTGCCCAGATTTCCTATTCAAACTTCTCTTTCTTTATTCACAACCTCAATTATTGTCACCCATGAGTATTCACTTCACGTTTGCCTGGAACTTTCTTCACCACCCATTTGCATGGCTAATGGCTTTTTGTCATTCACATCTTTTTTTCTCAGAGATGTCATTTTCTCAGGGATTTCACTGATCACAACATCACACCTGCCTCCTGGGTTCACATTTATCTTACCCTCTATCAATGCCATGTTTTGTTATTAAAAATCTCTATCATATATGAAATATTCCTTTTATTTATAGTCTACCTGGATCCCACCCTCAACCCATAAACATATGAGAAAGTAAACAACCACAAAAACAGACATCTTGATGATCTTGTTTATGCCTGAATCACTAATGTATACAAAATTGTGATGTTCAATAAACATTTTTAATTAAAGAAAAAGTTATCTTTACAATGTCAAATTTATAAGGATTTAATAATGTTAGACAATATTAACTGCAATAACAAATAGTTGTTCTTTGCATTTGAATGAAATATTTATACAGAAAATAGCACATTGTTTAATTACATTTATATAAAACTCAAGGACAGGAAACACTATCGTGACAGTTACCAAAATAACTTTGGACAAGGGAGAAAGACCACTGGAAATTGGCATGAGAGAGCTTTCTGTAACACTGGAAATGTTTTGCACCTTGATGAATGATAGCTACATAAAAGCATCATATGTAAAACCTAATCAATCTGAGTAAATTTAAGATTTGTGTTCTTTATTATATACATTGAAGTATTTAAAAATTTCTAACTTACATAAACATAACTAATTTCTTTAGTGTGAAAATGATGTAATTTTTCCTGTTTCTATTCATAAATTTTGAAGCTTCAAATTTATTGTCAATTTTTTAAATGTCATGTATATTTTAGTATAAATTCTGATTTAAGATATATAGTAGGTTTTAACTTACTATTTTAATATATGACATTAATCTATTTCCATAAATATATAAAACTATTTGAACAAATCACAATTCTAAATGATGTCAAATTTATGTAGGATCTTAAAACAAATTGGTACAAAATTCCTAAAGAATATTTTGGTATCACTGACAAGATAGCCAACAGACACTTGATTTAGGTTTTTAAGTCTTTCAGGATTATAAAAAACTACTAGTGTTGTATAACACTTACTTTTATTTTAATTATCTTTTTTACATTTAGCCATTTCATGTGTATTCAATCTTTTCCAATAAAAATATAGTTTCTTAGTGACTCCAAGTAGAAATACAAATCACACATGTTGGGAGTTTATAATTGAAGCATTCCTTATGAGTCTAACCAACTTTTACATAAAGTAATGACAAGGTCATTCAAACCCTTCAATGGTCTCTTTGAATCACTATATTAATCATGCTCCTTAGCCAGTGGTCCAGGCATGACAGCATTGCAACAGCAATCTCAGCGGATAGAATAATGCAATAAATTTATGTTTGTGATTAACTGAGACTGTCATCATGCATGTAGTTGAATTTCCTGGAAATATTTTCCCAATACCTACTTCCACATTTAATTTACTATGCATTCTTAAAATTAGTGGACACATTTACATAAAAGGATGTCAGAGTTCAGTATAATCGAAATCAAGTGGCACTAAAAAAACTTTATAGAAAACTTTCATATAGAATCTTAATGTTAGCCGGTGTCTGCATATCATTTTTTGTCCAGTACTCCTAAAAAAAGTTATTTAAATATGTGCCCTGTCTTAAACTATAATCCACATATTATTCTCCTTTTTCTTTGCACTAATCTATTTCCCTAAATGATACCTATACCCTTCAATTTCTTTCTGTTAAGTCCTTGGGAATTATAGAAAGTTTTTTGGAGCAATTAGCTTTCAAACATTTTTTACAAACTCAAACCACAATAAGAATTACATTTTGAATCATTATCAATATAAATGCAATATAATTGGAAAAAAAACCCTAACAATTCTTATCCTAAACACACTAATTCTATTCTATTATTTTAAATACATGCTATCCAGTACCCACTAAATTGATTTGATGACCCTGTCACCAATTGTGTAGAAGCCAGGTAGAAAGATGCTTTTCAGGAGTTAGCCAAAAAAAAATTTTTTTTCAATACAATTTTATTTTACTGAATGCTCAATCTATTGTTTATCTCAATAGAAAATTAAGTTTCAGTTGGGAAGAATAGAGAATATTATATTTTTGTCACTTCCAGACATGAATCTTGATTTTTTTTCAGCAGTGTATAACTCTTTATTAATCTTAAACACATTCTCTCATTTACTTCCTGCTCATTTACCCTCATTTGTTAAGAATATTCCTTCTGACTTGATGACTTCATTCCTATTAAATGGCTTTCATCATCTTGCATGTCTTCAGTCCATAGAGTCAACATATTTAGTACCTTACTTTACAATCCTCTGACCACATTCATCCCAATGATTTCTTCTCCATTTTAATTGATTGAAATACTCAACTCCTGAAACTTTTATGTATTTTGAACTAACATTAAATTTAAAGAAAAACAATCAAGAATAATGCAAGGAAATTTGATACATCTTTAATCCAAATTTTCCAGCTTTAACATTTTGCCAGTATTTATATTATATCCATCATTTTCACCTCCTTTTCTCTATTCCCTTTTTCATGTGTGTATATATAGAAAATGTGTTCATATCCGAGTCACGGCACCAAAAAAAAAAAAAAAAAGAAAAGAAAATAGAAAATGTGTTAGTCTTTTCTCACATTGCTACAAAGAAATACCTGAAGCTGCATAATTTATAAGTTAAAGAGGTTTAATTGGCTCATGATTGTACAGAAAGCAGGATGCTGGCATCTCCTGAATTTCTGGGGAGGCCTCAGGAAAGTTACAAGCATGGTGGAAGGTTAAGGGGGAGCAGACACATCACATGGTGAAAGTGGAAGCAAGAGAGAGTGGGGGAGTACCACACATTTTTAAATAAGCAGATCTCATGAGAACTCCCTATTGCAAGGACAGTACCAAGAGGGATGGTGCTGAAGTATGAGAAAGCACCCTCATGATCCAAGTACCTCCCACCAGGCCCCACCTCCAACATTGGTGATTACATGCCAATATGAGATTTGGGTGGGAATGCACATCCAAACTGTATCGGATAAGAAGTATAATATAATACATATGATATAAATATGGTAAATATAAATATATATATTTTTCTGAAACATTTGAAAGTAGGTTGCATATTTGATTAATCTTCATCCTCAAACATTTCAGAATGTTTATTCTAAGATGATACACATTGATTTATGTAACTAAAGCATAATCAAGATGAAGAAATTTAGTTAAATAGAAATTTAAAATTTGTGTTTCTTTAAACTAGTAAAGGAAGCACTTTGTTGTTAGAGTATGTATTTTTACAAGTTTATTAGCATAAACAAATATGATCAAAGATAAATATGAATTCAAAAACGGTCTATCTTTCAATCAAGCAGGCAAATCAATAAAAAAATTAACAGGAATATTAAGTTTAGATTTATGTTAAGATGAAGTAAAAGGAACAAATAAAAATTCCAATTCAATCAATTCAGCTGTTAGATGTATAAAATGAAAAAATATGCAACATTTCTCTTGATGAGACAACTCATGGGTCAGTGGTTGAGAAGACAAACCATAGTGAGGGAAATCTTCATGTGTTTGTGCAAGAAAAATTTTGCGATGACTTTAATAAATAAAACCAGAGGAAATGTTCAAGAGATGTTAGAGCAGGTAAAAAGATTCAAAAATTGCGGGACAGTACATTTTTATTTGTCCCCAAGAGTATTTACTAATCTACAAATCAAGGTATTATTGTTTTACTCGACAAAACAATGCTAACTTTGGTGAATGGAAAATAAATATATTCAAATTGCTTAACATGCACTGTAGTGCAAGCAAGAGTTATTGCTGATTCAGTTTACTCAGGACTGTCTAAAAATCGATGCAAGTGGGAAAACAAATTGAACTTGTACTGAGATTTGAGGGATTCCAATACTGTTTCTCTTTAGCTATAGCCCCTTAGGCGTCACATAAAATGAAACACATAATCAGCTTTCAGGATGTGTTTGCCTTCATTAATCATAAACTGCAGGCAATGTCTGAGCTTGCAAATTTAGATCCTTTATTGTTGCTTCATGTTAATGATTATTGTCATTTATTTCCCTTTGGGTTTAACATTTTCAGCAACTACAGAGCACAGATGGTTGAAAGCCCTTGCAGAAATGTAATCAGCAAATGTGAACAAGTTGTATTTAAAATGCATGATAAAGGAAAATACTAAATTACTCCCTAACCTAGATAATCAATCAAAATATTATGCTATAAAAATATATAGCAAAGTAGTCACAATTTTACTCTATCACTGAGATCACAGCATATGTGTACATTATAAAATTGAGTATTAACCTCCAATTGAATGCTTTTGTTAGATAAAAAATATACAGTAACCAAATACTTTAACTGATGCTGACATTAATGTACTGATTTTATTTCATCTATAAAAATGTAGCTAGCAATAAAAACGTTTTGAAAAAACTGCAGAACTTTAAACATTACTTTAGCATCTACAAAGCTGTTTTAATTTTATAAAACTTTTTTTGTTTTATTTGTTTGTTTTTTCTTTTGAGATGGAGACTGGCTGTGTTGCCCGGGCTGGAGTTCAGTGGCGTGATCTTGGCTTAATTCAAACTCCGCCTCCCAGGTTCAAGTGATTCTCCTGCCTCAGCCTCTGGAGTAGCTGGGATTACAGGTGTGGGCCTCCACTCCTGGCTAATTTTTGTATTTTTAGTAGAGACGGGGTTTCACCATGTTGGCCAGGCTGATCTCAAACTCCTGACCTCTTGATCTACCCAGCTCAGCCTCCCAAAGTGCTGGGATTAGAGGCTGAGCCACCATGCCTAGCTAACTCTGTTTTAATCCTATAAAACTGTTCAACCATAGTTGGAACTTTAGTTGGATACAAATATCACCTAAATGGGAAAGCCAATAATTTATATATCATGTAATTATATATATATATATATATATATATATATATATATATTTATATACACACACACAAGTTTCTCTACTTTTGGTTCAAGGAAACTAATATACAGCCTTGAAACCAAGAATTATCAGACTTGTTTTTGAAAATAAGCTTATTTATTTTTAATTGAAAAATCGTAGTTGTATATATTTATGGGGTACAATGTAATGTTTTGATCTATGCATACATTGAAAAAAAGATTAAATTAAACTAATTAACACATCTACCACCTTACCAATTCAAGGTTTTGTGTGTATGGTGAGAACATTAAAAATCTATTATTTTAGCAGTTTTGAAATACACAATACATTATTAACTGTGGTCATCATGAAGTGCAAAAGATCACTAAAACCTATTCCTGCAGTCTAGCAAAAACTTTGTATACTTTGATCAACATATCCCCTTTCTATAACTATTTCAAACATGTTAGGAGCAATTAATTCATTCCAAGTATAACCTCTTAAAAGGAGATCAGTATGTTACTATAGTCTTTTAAAAGACTATTAACTTTTTAATTTATTTTTAAATTATGGTCATTCTTGCAGGAGTAAGATGCTATCACATTGTGGTTTGCATTTGATAATTAGTGATGTTGAAAAGGGAATGCTTTTACATTACTGGTAGGAATGTAAACAGTACAACCACTGTGGAAAACAATATGGAGATTCCTTAAATAACTAAATGTAGATACATTTTGATCCAGCAATCCTACTACTGGATATCTCCTCAGAGAAAAAGGAATTATATACAAAAGAGACACTCGCACAGGCATGTTTATAGCAGCACAATTTGCAATTGCAAAAATATAAAACCAGCCCAAATGCCCATAAATCAATGAGTGGATAAAGAAAATGTGATATATACCATGAAATGATGGCATTCACAGTAACCTGGATGGAGTTGGAGACCATTATTCTATGTAAAGTAACTCAGGAATGGAAAAGCAAGCATTGTATGTTCTGTTTTGTAAATGGGAGCTAAGCTATGAGAATGCAAAGGCATAAGAATGATACAATTTTCTTTGGGGTCTTGGAGGAAATGGTGGGAGGGGGCTGAGGGATAAAAAAACAACACATTGCATACAGTATATACTGCTCAGGTGATAGGCATTCCAAAATCTTAGAAATCACCACTAAAGAACTTATCCATGTAACCAAACACCACCTGTTCCCCAAAAACCTATTGAATTTTTTTTAAAAAGACTATGGAATTTAGAGAGAGAAAATCTGTGTCTTACTAAGACCAAGTAGATTGAGTTACTCAGGAATATTTTTTAAATATTGGTGCTTCATAATGTTGATCTGACTGGTAGTTTCAATAGGTTTGATTTATAACAAATAAAAAAATTCTTAATAAATTGAGAATAGCAATATTTCTGTTGTTTTATAGTGTTTCTCAAGGAGTAGATTGCCTGTACCTGAATTACTCATTATGTTAGCAAAACATAGATTCTTATTTCCGTCTCAGTTCTATTAAATCAGAATATCTGAGAATGGGTCCTGAGAAACTTTGATACCAGTAAAAATACACTCTGGCACATAATCACTTTTTTTTTTTTTTTTTTTTTTTTTTTGAGACGGAATTTTACCCTGTAGCTCAGGCTGGAGTGCCGTGGCGCGATCTTCACTCACTGCAACCTCTGCCTCCTGTATTCAAGCGATTCTCTTTCCTCAGCCTCCCAAGTAGCCGGGACTACAGGCGCCTGCCACCACGCTTGACTAATTTTTTTGTAGAGACAGGGTTTCATCATGTTGGCCAGGCCGGTCTCAAACTGCTCATCTTGTGATCTGCCCGCCTCGGCCTACCAAAGTGCTGGGATTACAGGTGTGAGGCACCGTGCCCGGCCCACATAACCACTTTTTATAACCAGGAAACACATTCATTTTCTCTCTCTAATCTGGAGGCCTTTAGATTTAATTGAAAGGATCAAGATTTAGAACAGTAACAACAAAAGTGCTTGAACAGTAACTGGACTTGCCATCTCTATAGAAGTTTAAAATCAGAACAAGATTTACTGAGAGAGGAAAATCTCACTTCAGCTATTCTTCAACTTCACCTCTAATTGGGGATCTTGGACTTTTTTGCAATGGTTTAGGTAAAGTGAACTTTCCCAGTCTATGATAGTTTTAGGATTGCTTTTGCCCTCTTCCGGGCAAATTGATTAAATCTTTCTTTTTCTTAATTTTAATTGGCTATGGTAAATGTGAACTTAACCAGTCACTCCCAGGGAGTCAAGCAGACATATAGTAATCTTAAAAGGTAACCAAAAAAATCACTGCTTTGTTTATGGAAATGATAAAAACAGGTTAATTGACTTCATTTTTAAAATTGTGCTACTTGGCAAGTGTATTAAACAGAAGTTCCTAAAGATTAACAATATACTACAGAGGATTAAACATGGTGGCTCCTCTGAATGCATCAGATACATGACATGGAATTGTAACAGGTCAAAGAGATTGGTATGCTGTTATATCCCTGACCAATTTCTTTTTCATTACAATTTTGGAGTCTAGTCAAGCATATGTGTCAATATAGCTAGTTCCTCTTGAGTTTCCTCCTCTAAGGAAGTAGTATATCATCTGTGCAGTGTATTCATTTACTCTTGGTTACTGGACCTAATATCTACTTCACATTGTTAGAATATTATGCTAGCAAGCTGAAGTTTTCATGTAGAATCACAGTAGATTATATGCTTCCATGTCACAATTTTATGTGCCTGTACACTGAAATCATAATAAAGAAATAGAAGCTGACTGAAAAATCTAGCTAAAATTTATTTTTCTGCCTAATCTGTGAAAACTGTTATAATTACATGGGTTAATTTTTTATCAGAGACATTCTTCAAAATATGGATAATAAGGTATCATCTCATGTAATCTTCCCAATAAGCAAGAAATTTAGAGACTGGCTGGATTATTTAGGTTTCATCAAAATTATGTTCTGTATCTTTTCTTTACCAGTCTCACAATGCCATTACCCTATTGATATTTCCTGGAATCACTTCCTTAAAAAAAAAAAAAGAAGAAAGAAAGTACTACTTGCACTTACATCAGTGTTTCAGGTTCTGCCTCTGGGATGACTCAAAGTAAGATACAAGAATAAACTGAGACTCACAAAGAATCATTGTTTACTCATTTTAATTCTTGATTACTTTTACACAACACGCTTCCATTCTAGATGTCATCAGAAGTAAAAAATTGAATTATAAATGTTGAAGAATATCACAGATTAGATGACATGTAAACCAAATGCTACAATAAAAAGACTATGATTCTCACATTAAATCTGTCTGCAGGGTAAATAAAAGAAGGTATATAAAATATAAGGACAAAGAAATGTTGGAAGTGAAAAAATTTTAAAACTCATGTTTCATGTCATTGTAAAGGAAATAACATTGCATAACCTTAATAATGTAAAAAAATTAAATGTAAGTTAAAATTATTACTAGAGATAGAGATATTTTATAATTAGGAAAGTATTTGTATAATTGAAATATTGAATACTTTTAAATTTATATCTAATACATTTAAATATAGCTTCAAAATATACCTTATACATTTAAAAGTTTTTATTTACAATAAATTCTTTAAATAATCTCTTATGAATCTTAATAAAACAGATTAAAGTAAAAAAATCAAATAAGTATATGGCTGGCTCAAATACTGCATAAAATCAACTGTGTTTACTTGACATAATCCACAAACTGTACAAAGGATAAAAACGTAATCAAATAGTTTTAGGATAATCTTTATGAAACTGACCTCATGTGCCTAATTTGTAAATTTGCTTATTATATTTGTATTGATTTTATATTCTTATAGATTTATATTGATTTTAACATACCTAAGCACGCAAAGTTCTGAACAATACTTACATGTCTTGCTTACCTTGTGTTTAATCAATAATTGCTAATAAGTGAGCAAATGAATGGAATTTGGTTTACAAATACATGCATATATTGGCAGTCTACTTTGCCACATTTGTTAGAAATGTATTTGTGAACATGGCTTATGTCAGTTATTTCATTCACATAGTTGAATTATAAACATCACAACTCTCAAGCAGATTTCAGAAAAATGAAATGGAAAAATGTTTCAGAATGAATCTAAAGTGTCATTAGAACTTTGAGTACTTTAAGTCTTGACAAATGAATTGGTGATTATGTTCTACATTCACAGCATAATTTATAATAATAGTCTTAACTAAAAATATTGCAAAGCCATTCAAATATCAAGTTAGAAAATTTGATAATTTCTTCCTACAATCTAATACTAAAAACACTACAAGTTCATTTCATAATTATTTTTAATTTCATTCTCTGTGTTCCATTAGCCAAATTACTTCTGTAGATCAAGTTTCCATCCATCTGAACAAATTCAACTGCTCCCTACAAAGTGTCTTAATTCTGCAATACTTTCCTCGACTTAATCTATTCAGCAATCAAAGCAATCTATTTAATATTCAAATCTGACTATATCTTTTGTTTAGTAAAACGCTCAATGCCTCTCAATTGGCTAAAAGATTAAAGTAAAAATATTAAATATCAGACATAAAGCTTTCATCATTTGATTCCTACCTATTGCTCTGTATAATCTCTTGTCACTTACTGGTTTTTAGTTTAAGTTTCAGAAATAACCAAAATAATATATTTTGCACATCATACTATCTATTTGTTGCCCCTGCATCTTTTCTTATTCTGCCTCCCAGCTAAGAATTACTTATAATTGTCTATGTGATTTGCCTAGGTAGATCCTACTTTCCTTTTAAATCTCAGCTTATGTTCTCTCTTTCCCAGGAAGATTTTCTGATTCCATATTATATTATGTGTCATTACCTTTCTTAACATCCTACAGGATTGACTTTAAGACTACATTATAATAACTTATTAATATATCAGTACCTTCCATGAGATTGAAAGTTCCTAAGACTCATGAAATATGTCTCATTCTGCTTTTTATTTTTAGTGTTAACACACTACCTTGTGCATTGTAACCTTTCAATAATTATTGACAAAATATAATTTGGCAAAATTAATGCTGTATAAGCTTGATAATGTTTAAGAGTTTCTCTAAAGGTAAATGCTTTATTAATCTATCTTAATATTGTAAATGTGAAAGATTTTAAAAGTATCTAATCACTATTTCATACTTAAACAACTTTCTTAGAAGATTTATTATAAAAGAGACTACAAATTTCAATATCTACTGCCTCCCATCTCCTTTCAAGAATGGAAAAAGGAAAATTATGTAATGAAATAATAGATTTTAAGAAATTCTAAACAATTTTGAGAGACATTTAAAAAAAATTTCAGAAAGATCAATAACAATTGTAGTCAATATTTAAGGTGTTATTTATAAGTATAGATAATCCATTGTTTGCAAAACTAATATTAAGTATTTTTTGGAATATACACATGTAAAGTTCTATAAATTTTTAAAATTATGCTTGTATGGTGGAAATGGTGAAAATTCCTCAGGTAATTTTTTAAATGTAACTAAGATCTTTTCAAACTCATGAGAAAAAAATCTGAATTAAGTTGAATAAATACGAAATAAAGATAAATATCCAGCTGAGAACATTAAAGTAAAAGCACATTGCTACATGAGATTGTTCTAAAGAAATGGAATCTTTGAGATTGACAGAGGAGGCAGTTAGAGGCCGACTAAGAAGGTAGAAATGGAGGGCCTTGGGAGAGAAAAAACACCCATGGAACCACACCTGCACCACCCGTTAGGTAGTTACTAGGGGGAAATGTGGTTAAGAACTTCCTCTTATGCCAGGAGGCAGAACTCAGAGAGAACATCCTTGTTTCTGTCACATAAAAGACCCAGAACTCAGCCCCATTTCTGGCAACCCATTATCAGGTCCCCTTTCATTGTTCAAGGCTTTTCTATCACTTAAAAACACCTGGTCTACCTTACTTATGCTCTGGAATCTATGTGCCTTAATCTTCTTGCTTATGGGACAAGAACTCAGACCTAGCCTAACCAAGAAGCAAGAAAAGTACCACAAGATCACAACCTAGAATGCTCTGAGACTGCTTTAAAATGTCTAAATAATTTATTTTCTTCTAAATTAATATGTTTTTCTTTGGTCGTCATTTTACAAACACAGCTATTTTATTGTGCTTGTCTGCTAAGAAATATTGCCATATGAAATTGATGGTGAGTGTTAAATAGTGAAAATAATTTTTCCAAAATCTTCATAATATGCTATTTAAATTTGTAGAAATATAATTGAATGATCTTTGTGTTTGGATAACAAATGCCTTCTAATAGACAAACCATTTTTACCACTAGGACAGATGTACACTTCTTAATGATTCCATTTTAAAATTTGATATCAGTTTTAAAAATACCTAACAGTGTCTGCTACTTTTTTCATGAAATTGTAAATATTTTTGTTTCTGTTTACATCACACTTAAAAAATGAACATTACAGAGAACACTCTAGCTGTGCTGATAATGGGAGAACTGCAGGATAAGTTAAGTTGTAACACCTTTTTAGGTCAGATAATCACTTTTGTTTTACAAACACACACAAAATAGCTGCTTAACACTTTAGTACCATTGGATAGAATGCTAAAAAATTAGACAATGATGAGTGTTTATAAAATTGAAAAACAAATTGAAATAGTGATTAATTTTACATATTTCTGACCTTTAATTAAATTCAGTAATAAAGGATTTACTCTCTTGTGTTTGGCTCCATCCACTCAACGTGATGCTTACAGGATTTATCCATCAATACACGATACATATACCAACAGTATGTCTCTCTTTCATTGCTATACAGTATCACCTTGCAGTGAATACACTACCCTTTATCAACTCTCTTGATGAGTAGATATTTCGATTTGTTTCTAATTTTGCATATTGGTTTTACTAACCCATATTTGGTCATAAATGTTAGATTACGTTACCGAATCACTTTGAGAAATGATTGTACCTAGGCTTTTAGCTGCTGCTTCCGTAGTGGCAGTCACTCTCTGATACCAGCAGCAAGGCAGCACCTCTACTTTTATGAGCTAAAGGAAAAAGACATGGGAAGTAAAGTGGGTTATTTATACCAACGACCAAGCCAACTGCCTGAAAAGCAGTTAGCTTCAAAAGCTCTTTGCAAGAGCTTGTCTCATGCACCCTGAGAATCTGTGAAAGATCTCAGTTAATTTAGAAAGTTTATTTTACCTAAGTTTAGGATGCACGCCCATGACAAAACTTCTGAAGGGACTGATGATATGTGCCCAAAATTGTCAGAGCACAGGTTGGTTTTATACATTCTACAGAGACATAAGACATCAATCAACATATGCAAGATGAACATTGGTTCAGTCTGGAAAGGTGGACAACTCAAAGCAAAGTCAGGAAGACTCGAAGTGGGGAGGGGGCTTCCAGGTTATAGATAGATAAGAGACAAATGGTTGCATTCTTTTGAGTTTCTGAATTGTCTCTCCAAAGGAGGCAGTTAGATATGCATTTATCTCAGTGAACCCAGGGGTGACTTTGAACAGAATGGGAGGCAGGTTGGCCTTAAGCAGTTCCCAGCTTGACTTTTCCATTTAGCTTAGTGATTTGGAGCCCCCAAGATTTATTTTCCATTCACGGTCTACTAGAAAGATGAAGAAACGTTAGTATAATGATACACATGATTATATCAGAAGTTGTTAGAATTTTCCTAAACTTCTGATTTTTATAAACTGTCTTTCTAGCCTCTGGTATGAAAAATTGTACAAGTCTTTGAAAGATATCTGTGCTTCCTTCATGCAGCTACTTGTAATGTGCAGTAACAAGTGAGGCCAAACAGTCTGATCTGTGCAAAAGTATTGACCTGCTTATAGCCACACAAAATACAAAATGATCATGTCCCCCAACATTTAGTAACATGGCACATAACTAGATGATGTTTGCAGCCTTTAAAAAAAATCACATGATTTATAATATCCATTCATAGTGCATGTATAAATAAATTATTCTACATGCAGGAACATATTTTTAATCTTATCGGCGTCTGCTTCTTTCTGTTATATTTGCTGTCTTTAAGAAAAGTGATGGTACTAATGAGACAGCCAAATGAGTAGGCAGACAAAAAGGGGTACCACGGGAATCTCCAACCCTCCTCACAAGTGTTCAGGTGCTTTTGTGCAGATCAGGAAATCTGCCCCGGGCTTGCCTAGGCACACCCTCAGCAGACTGGAGCCCCACAGGTGCACTGGGAAGAGTGGGTGGAGCCACAGGGAATTTTCACCTTGGGAGTTGGTTAGCGGGAGGCAGGGGAGTGTGGAGCCTGAACTCTTCAGTTCCTTTGTGGTGGCTTGGGATTCAGTCTGTGAGGTCAGGGGACTGTTAGCAGGACTTCCACGTTGCTTTGCTAAGGGTTTTTCTTTTTTTTTCACCAAATAAAACCCTGCTGTAATCACCGTTCACTGTGTGTGCCTAAATTTTTTTGAACATGTGACAAGAATATGGGTTTTAGCTGAACTAAGGAACACAATTCCGAAATACTAATTTATACCTCCACCGGCAGTGTGTTACTGCTAATTTTTTCCACCTTGCATGTGTTTGGTTCTGGTTTCTTTGGGGTTAATTTTCTTTTTTTGTAATTTTGGCCATTGTGGTGGGTAGATAATGGTACTCATAATTTTTATTTTCATTTCCCTGATAACTGATAATGCAGACCATCTATTCCTTTGTTTGGCTCTCTTTCCTTCCTTCCTTCTCCTTCTCTCTCTTTCTTTCTTTCTTTCTGTCCTCTCTTTCCTTCTTTCTTTCTTTCTTTCTTTCTTTCTTTCTTTCTTTCTTTCTTTCTTTCTTTCTTTCTTTCTTTCTTTCTTTCTCTCTTTCTTTCTTTCTTTCTTTTTCTTTTTCTTTCTTTCTTTCTCAGATAGGTTCTCACTCTGCTGCTCAGCCTGAAGTGCAGTGGCATAATTATGGCTCGCTGCAACCTCCAACTCCTGAGTTCAAGGCATTCTCCTGCCTCAGCCTCCCAAGTAGCTGGGATTATAGGCACAAACCACCACACCTGCTAATTTTTGTATTTTTTGTAGAAACAGCGTTTTGGCATGTTAATCAGGCTGTTCTCAAACTCCTGACCTCACATGATCCACCTACCTTGGCCTCCCAAAGTGTTTGGATTACAGGTGTGAGCCACTGTGCCATCCAGCTCTCTAAAAAATACCTGTTTAAGTCTTTAGCCCATTTTCTTTTCCCACCAGATGTTCTCTATTTCTTTTTTTTACTATTCTAATAGTTATTTATATATTCTGGATAAGAGTGGTCTGTTTAACATACGTACTGTAAACAAATTCAATTTCTTGTATTGACTTTTTAGTTTCTTAATATTTACTTTTGATGAAGATACATTTTAAATTTTAGACTAATTTATCAAATTTCCTTTATTAGCACTTTTTGTATCTTTTTAAAGAAATTATTGGTTTCTTCATTTTACTATTTGTCTTCTAAAAGCTTTATTGCTTAATTATATAATTAATCAAGTATTATTTTCAGTGTGTCTGTAAGTGATTATCTTTTTTTCCATATGTGTATCTAATTTAACAAACAGCATTGATTGAACAAACCATCCTTTACTCAGTTTCGTTTTTGTGGTAATGTAATTCAAGAGAGCTTATGAGTTGGTGTCTGCTCTGTACTCTATTTTTGCATTGCTATATTTGTCTCCAATTCAGTATTGTAATTTTATTATCCTGTTCATGATATTTTCTTGACACAAAACAATTAGATATATTTATGGGGTATGGTAAGATATATATATATATATATATATATATATATATATGGTATAATGATCAAATCCAGGTACCAGCACACATTCCTCCTAATTGGCACCCTATTCTCATTAACCAATCTCTTCACATTCCTCTTTGCCCCAGTCTTTTGTAAGCATTATTCTACTCTCTTCTATGATATTAGCCTTTTTAGGTTTTGATTTGAGTGATACCTGCAGTATTTGTTGTCCTGTGTCTGGCTCACTTCAATAACAAATGCCTTCCATCTTCATCTATGTTGCTGCAAACGACAAGATTTCATTCCTTTTTTATAGCTGAATAACATTTTACTGGGTACATAAATCACTCATCCATAATGGATACTATATGTTGGTTTCATATTGTAACTACTGTGAACAGTGCTGCAGTAAACATGGGAGTGCAGCTATGGCTTTGATAAACTGATTTTATTTCCTTTGGCTATGCCTAGTAGTGGGATTGCTGAATCATATGCTAGTTCTATTTTTTAATTTTTTGAGGCATCTCCATGGTTTTTATTGTTGCCATACTAATCTGCATTCTACCAGCAGTGTATTAGCATTCTCCTTTCTCCACATTCTAACAGCATTTATCTTTTCTGTTTTTGATAATAACCATTTGTAGTAGTCAGGGTTCTCTAGAGGGATATAACAGGATAGACATATACACAAAGAGGAGTTATTTAGGATTATTGATTCACACTATCACAAGGTGAAGTCCCACAATAGATCATCTGCAAACTGAGGAGAAAGGAAGCCAGTCAAAATCCCAAAACCTCATAAGTAGGGAAGCTGACAGAGCAGCCTTCATTCTGTGGTTGAAGATGGGAGTGCCCCTGGCAAACGAGTGGTGTAAGTTTAAGAGTCCAAAAGCTGAAGAACTTGGAGTATGATGTTCAAGGGCAGGAAGCATCCAGCATGAGAGAAAGATAAAAACTGGATGGTTTAGTCAGTCTAGTCCTTCTATGCTCCCCTGCCTGCTTTTATCTCAGTTGCACTGGCAGCTGATTAGATGGTGCCCACTCAGATTTGAGTGGATCTGCCTCTCCCAGTCCACTGACTCCAATGTAAATCTCTTTTGGCAGCACTCTCACAGATATACTCAGGAGTAATATTTTGCATCCTTCAATCCAGTCAAGTTGACAGTATTAACCATCACAACATTCTAATTGGGTGAGATAGTATCTTATCATCATTTTGACTTGCATCTTCCTAATGATTAGTGATGTTAAACATTTTTTAAATGTAGCTAGTGGCCATTTATATGTATACTTTTGTAAAATATCTGATCAGATTTTATTTTATTTTTTAATCAGATTATTTGTTTTCTTGCTATTGAGTTGAGTTTCTTATATATTCTGGACGTTTACCCCCTGTCAAATGCATAGTTGGCAAATATTTTCTTCTATTCTTTAAGTGCTGTCTTCATTCTGTTAATTATTTTTTCTGCTGTGCAGAAGCATTTTAGTTTGATAAAATCTCACTTGTCTATTTGCTTTTGTTGACTGTGCTTTTGAATTCTTGCCAAAGAACTCTTGTCCAGACAAATGCCATAAAGCATTTCCCCCATGTTTTCTTCTAGTAGTTTTATAGTTTCAGATTTTACATTTAAGTCTTCATCTTGAGTTGAATTATTTATATGGTGAGAGATAGGGTCGAGTCTCATTTTTCTATATGTGTTAAAAATCCAGTTTTCCAAGCATCATTTGTGGAAGAGACTGTCATTTCCCCAGTATGCGTTCTTAGTGCTTTTGTCAAAAATTATTTGGTGGTAAGTTTATAAGTTTATTTCTGGGTTCTGTATTATCTTCTATTGATCTATGTGTCTATTTTTATGGTGGTATCAAGCTGTTTTGGTTACTACAGCTTTGTAATATATTTTGATGTAAAATCGTGTGATGCCATTAGCTTTGTCCTTTTTGCTCAATTTTTTTTTTTTTTCAGTTTTTGGGTCTTTTGTGGTTTCATATAAATTTCAACGTTTTATTTTTCTGTTTCTATCAAGTATGTCATTGGTATTCTAATAGGGCAAATTGTATAAATTGTGTTTTTTAGTAAGGGACATTGTATATTAATTCTTCCAATCTATGAACATGGGATGTCTTGTCAATTTTTTTGCGTGTCTTTGTAAGTTTGTTTTGTCAATGTTTTATAGTTTTTCTTGCAGAGCTTTTTCAACTCTCAAGTTAAAAGTTTTCCAAGATCTTTTACTTTTTTGTAGCTGTTCCAAAGGGAATTGCTCCTTGATTTAATTTTCACATAGTTTATTATTGGCATATAGCAATGCTACTAATTTAAGCATCTTGATTTTGTAATCCTGCCATTTTACTGATTTTTTAAAATTAATTCTAACAGTTTTTTGGTGTGTGTGTGGAGTAAAGTTTTATACACACACACACACACACACACACACACACACATGCACACAATTATGTCTTTTGAAAAGAGGGACAATTTGCCTTTTTCCTTCCAGTTTGGATGCCTTTTATTTTTTTCTCTCGTGTTATGCTCTGGCTAGGACTTTCTATCACTAGGTTGAATAAAAGTGGTAAAAGTGGACAAACTTGTCTTGCCTCAGATCTCAAATAAAATGTTTTCAATTTTTTCACATTTAGTGTGATGTTAGCTGTGGCTTTGTTATATATGGCCTTTATAATATAGATGTATTTTTTGACACCCATATGTTGAGAATTTTTAAATGAAGGGGTGTTAAATTTTATTGAATAGCTTTTGCATTAATTGAAATAATTCTGTAGTTTTTGTCTTTTATTCTGTTAATGTGATGTATCACAAGTGTTAATTTGCATATGTTGAATCAATCTTGCATATCTAGAGTGAACTTAATTATAGTGAATGACCTTTTAAATATTCTGTTGAATTTAGTTTCCTAGCAATTTGCTGATAACTTTTTAAATCTTTATTTATAAAAAATATTAGTTTGTAGATTTGTTGTTGTTATTATTATGGTTGTGCCATTGTCTCATTTTGGTATTAGGGTAACACTGACCTCATAGAAAAGATTTGAAAAATTTACTTTCTCTTCAGTTTTTTGGAATAGTTTGAGTACATTGCATTAGTTCTTTAAATGTTTGGTAGAATTCAGCCATGATACCATCAGGTGCTGGGCTTGTATTTGATGGGAGACATTATTACTTATTCAATCTTATTATTCATTAATATTCTGTTCAGGGTTTTGTATTTTTTTCCTCATTCAGTATTAGTAGGTTACATATGTCCAGGAATTGTCCATTTCTTCCAGGTTTTTCTCTTAATTGGTATATAGCTCTTCATAATAGTCTCTTACTCTTTTCACTTGTGTAGTATCAGTTGTAATGTTTCTATTTAATTTTATTTTATTTGTCTTTGCTCTTTTATTCTTAGTTCATCTATCCAAAGATTTGTCAATTTTATTTAAAAAACAATTCTTTCATTGATTTTTAGTATTATATTTTTAGACAACAAAAATACAATTAAAGACATTTCTGCTCTGATCTTTTAAATGTATTTTCTTCTACTGATTTAGACATTATTATTTTTAAAATACTCAGTATTTATTTAGATAAGTTAGATTAAGATTAATCTACATGTTTATTCTTTATACTTTTTCATGCTTTTTATTCCTCCCCACATTACCATAGTTCCATATGAAATTTTCTTTTCCCTAAAGAATTCCCTGTAGTAATTATTTTAGATAGATGTAATAGAGATAAATTTCCTAATATTTTATTTGCCTGAAGACATTCTTATTTCAATTTCAGTTATGAAAGACATTATCTTTTGTATAAATTTAGTTTGTTTTATTAGTATAAATTTTATTTTGAAAATTAGTTTTTATTAGGAATTTAAAAGTATTTTATTGCTGTTTATTTATTATTGTTATTATTTTTTTGGTGACATCTGTTAATTTTTCGAGGTTAATAAGTATGTTTTAATTAGACGATTTTAATATTTTTACTTTTTCTTTTTTTTCCCATAGTATAACAACGTTTTCTTGTATGGTATTCTTTATCTATCTATTTATTTATTTATTTTAATTTTTTGAAGCAGTCTCACTCTGTCTCCCACGCTGGAGTGCAGTGGTGCTATCGCGACTCACTGTAACCTCCGCCTCCTAGGTTTAAGTGATTCTAGTGTCTCAGCCTCCTGAGTAGCTGGGATTACTGGTGCCTGTCACTATTCCCAGCTGATATTTTGTTTTTTTACTAGAGACAGAGTTTCATCATGTCAGCCAGGCTGGGGTCAAACGCCTGGCCTCACATTATCTGCCTGCTTCATCCTTCCAAAGTGACAGGATTACAGGCCTGAGCCACCGCATTGGGGAATATCCTTTACTTATATTCTTACAAATTGTAGAGCTTATTTAATCTGTGATTCTGTGTGTTTTGTCATTCTGAGAACATTTTTAGTAATTATTTCCTTAACTATTGCCTTTTTCTTATTTCCTTTCTCTTCTTCTGAGGACTACTCTTACATATACCCTAGATTTTTAATCATGTACCATTTATCTCTTTTGCTTTTTTCTGTATTTCTTGTTTTGTTCTCTCTCTGCACTTCAGATATATATTTATATTAATATTAATTATGACTACACTAATCCTCTCTCCTTATATGTCTAATGATCTATTAATTTCATCTGTTGCATTATCATTTGGAGTTATTTAATTCTTCATTTCTATATTACAGTTTTCAGTTCTCTGAAATCTCCTTCAGAGGATTTTCTTTTTTTTTTTTTGAGACGGAGTTTCGCTAGTTACCCAGGCTGGAGTGCAATGGCGCGATCTCGGCTCACTGCAACCTCTGCCTCCTGGGTTCAGGCAATTCTCCTGCCTCAGCCTTCCCGGTAGACGGGATTACAGGCACGCGCCACCACGCCCAGCTAATTTTTTGTATTTTTAGTAGAGACAGGGTTTCACCATGTTGACCGGGATGGTCTCGATCTGTTGACCTCATGATCCACGATTTTCTTTTCATCTCACGGGTTGATACAGTAAGTAAAGGTTAACCTTGTTCTAAAAATGAGACAAATGGAAACTTTGCGCCAGTCTTTACGAGACATAGATTATTTCCAGTATGCCTTGTTTTCTAGAATGTAAACTTCGCTTGTCTTAAGTAAAAGTCTATGGTGTTATCAGGGCTTGTTCTATTCAGCTGAAGTGTCTGACAAATGCATCAAAAGAAAATTGTAGGAATATTCAGTTTTTTTCCTAGCATATTAACTCTTTAATTCTGCTCTCTTTGTTATTCCTTAATGAGAAAAGTATAAGCCGTGCATGGGAAAGAAAACCAATGCAGACTTATTTTGGTTTGATGTTCTAAGAAAAGCATCTTGGCAGAGAATGGAACCACAGATGATTGAAGCTGAAGTGTAAACACTGAATTCTTGGGAAATTATGTAAAAGTAAACAGCGAATCTGATAGAGTTATTAAAATAAAAATAAAGTCGAGGGACACCCAGTGTATGAAGGTTTCGGAGAGAACCCATGAATGTGTCTCATGAGAGAGATAGTCAACTTTAAACATCTGTCAATATTAGATATGATGACCATGTTATGACAGGACCAATAAAGAAAGAAAGGGGTAGAGACTCTTTTTCTCTTTTCTACCATACCATTCATAAATAATTCCTAGTAAAGAATGTCAACTTAAAGTAACCGACAAGCCTGGAAGGCATAAAGCTCTCTAAGATAGGTAATGATTTCTTTTTACTCTTCTCTTATATCATTTTTATTCTTATGAATAAGGTAAAATATCAGACGATGCTTAAGTTTTAGTGGTATTATATTTTAGATAGGTTTTATAAAACTTTTTAATAAAATGAAAGATAATTTCAAGATAATATTTTTCAATTCCCTTGCAGTGATAGAATTTCTTTAGCTTTTTCTTATATTAAATATCAAAGAAATAATTTTATTATTTATTTATTTTTATTCTTTCTGAGACAGAGTCTCACTCTGTCACCCAGATGGGTGTTCAATGAGGTGATCTTCACTCACTGCGACCTCCGCCTCCTGGGTTCAAGCGAGTCTTCTGCCTCAGCCTCCCAGGTAGCTGACGGCAGGCATCTGCCACCAGGGTCAGCTAATGATTTCGAATTTTATTAGAGATGGGGTTTCACCATGTTGGTCACGCTGGTCTCGAACTCCTGACCTCAAATAATCCACCCACCTGCCAAAGTGCTGTTATCACAGGTGTGAGCCACTGTGCCCTGCCAGAAATGATTTTAAAATTTGGAAAGAATAAAACAAGTATAAATGCTTATAGAAAAACAATTTTGAGTTTTTATATTCCGATAGGCATGATTTTAAAGTTAATTAGTGAACTTTATGTTATTAGTCTCCAGTTTTCATTTTCATGTTACCTTTGTGAGGCAGGCTTGATATTTTTTGACCTCTGTTCTGATTCTGTATTTCCTACCCTGTTTATTCAAGCTGTTTTGAACTGCATACAGTGCACAATATTTGCTAACTTAAGGCAAACTGGAGTGTTGATTTTATAAGGGCAATTCAATGTACAAATCATGTGTTCCTCAAATTAGTATTCCTATTACACTAAGCCAAAACTCACGTTTTATAAACTTAATACAGTCAACTTTACACATACCAGTAAGCTGTAAATTAAAAATAATAATTAAATATGAATTGTTTCAGCATTTTTCTCTTCAGCTATATTGGCAGAATAATAACACTACAATTAAAAACATTCATAGATTCTGAATATACTGACCATATAAAAGGTGGGTTTGTTGGCTGATTCAGCTTTTAATGATCACTAGAAAAGACACTTTAAAAGTGAGAAAATTGTTTTAGATTAATAAGTATACTTCTTGAACTTCTATTACAATTTAAGTTTCACAAAACTTGGTAATTTCTACAATTTGAATGTTTCTTATATTTTATATATCTGCATTTCCTAGGTTCTGGAAAAGAAGTGAAATCATTACAAAGGTGTTCTAAACATGTTTCTAGCCTGAAGGGGAGCAGCAATCATCAGCAATCTAATAATAAAACTAGTGTTTAAGAAGCGAATTTTCTAGGAAGATTTTGCAGACCTAAGATGTTTGGAGAGTTTTAATAAGTAGTCAAACTTTGGGGTACTTATAAAGCTGTCTGCATGTGGAGTTTTTCATCACTATCAATATCTCATTGTCACCCCTTGATTGTATGTAAAAAAGACATCTTTGTGGACTCAGAGCAAAATTTTTCTGTGTTCCACAGTAATTCTACAGTATATTCATAGATCACTCTCTCTTACACATACACTCATATGTGTAGGCATATAATTTTGTGATGTACTGTATTTAACTTCTTTTCTTGACTGAAGTTTTTACTCAGAATTTATTATATGTTAAATGATTAATGATTCTCCAACTAAATGATATATATACAACATTTTAAAAAAGTATTTGGGTACAGCACTCTTCTCTCAGACTGTCTTAAAAAACTAGCATTTAGCAGGGTCTATGTTGGGATATATTCTCTTAAGAGTATGATATTAACATGTTTGAGGTTATGGGTTTCATTTCTGTATCAATCATGAAATATCTTGCTTGACTAAAGAAAGCCACATTTCTTTCCCATGGAATAATATAACAAATTTGGATGTATTTAATCCAAAACTTCAATCTACTGCTTGGCAATCAATGCCACTTTTATAATATTAATAGCCAACATATTATATGCCCCTGAACAGTCTTACAATTTTTTTTTACTTATATTGATGTATTTAATTCCTGCAATAATATTGTAAGAAAGGTAATGTTACATTGCTGAACTAGGAATCAGTTCAAACTGTCTGACCCCACTACCCAAAATCTCATGTTGTTTACTACTACTCTATACTGCCATTTGCCTTTCAGCACATCATATTTGATAGTTCAGAGGTAAAATATCATACAAATACTAATGGCCAGAGGAATATTTTTATACAGTGTCAACCTGTATGACTGCATTTCTTAAGATTTTTAAGATTTCTTAGATTTTTAAAATTGAAAACAGAAAATTTTTTAAAGGGAAAGCTTGTTACAGTGTCAGAAAATTCCTACCGTATTTACTGTTAGTTTTGTGTTAGAATCACTAGGTTAACAGAATTATACTTACAGTATTTTCTCATCATATGATTTACCATTTGCTTCTTTCAGATTTGAAGAGTTTATGTCTATGCTTGATTAAAACTTATAAAACAAAGCAGGTCACAGTGGCGCATTCCTGTAATCCCAGTTACTCAGGAGACTGAGCCCAGGGGATCACTTGAGACCAGGAGTTCAAGCCAGCATGGGTGACGTTGTAAGACCCTGTCTCTTAAAAAAAATTAAAATAAACAGATAAAATAAGTAAAATACATTTATCAAGATGAGTTCTATTTTACTCTACCTGTAGAATCAAGGCAGAATATAAAATAAACAAAATGGTTGGTATTGAAAAAGCATATTCTGTTTAAATGCCCTTTTATGTGTCTTGGTTTCTTTAAAGTAAAAATTTGAGAATTTAAAATCAAATTAAGCAACTTATCATTTAACTGTTATTTCTTTTGTCTTACTGAATTAGAGCACCATTACATAATTTTGTACAGAGGTAACCAATCTAAGGCTCTATGACTCTTATGAACAATGGTTAGGGAAAAATCAGTCACTTTTTCTTAATATCCTTAGGAATATTGGAAATAATAAGGATTTTACATTCTCGTATTCTAATTACAGAAAATGAAAACAGTAATTGTTTCCATATATTAATTGATATTATGTCAAGATAATGTTATTACTCATTAAACTAAATTGATAATCTAGTGTTTTATCTAGTCCTGAATATTACCTAAATTTGAATCTTACCGTGATATGATAGTTTTCCTTTGGAAATTCATAAACTCGATGAAGGCAATTTAAGAACAAGAATAAAGAATATCATCTTGATTTCTATTTCGGCGGAAGAAGTTGGCAGCAGTTATGGAGGTACTGAAATTCTCCAGATGTTTTTAATGAGAGCTATTAATTCTCTATTCTCTAATGACATTAATTGTTCAATACAGAGCGCCAAAAGATATGCCCTCTGAGAACAAGATGTAAAGTCTGCTGTATGAGAACAGATTTCTTTTTGCAACTTAAAAAGTGTCAGTGCAAATACTACTTTGGTATTTGTTAGGATGTTTGCAAGTTACTTAAACCTATCTAAACAGAACCATAGGCGAAGAATATTAAAAATCCCTCTGAATTTTTTGGGAATTTTTCTCCAATCAACTGGTAATATCCACAGTTCTAGGCCAGATTGGCTTGACAAAATAACTATCAACACTGCTACAGCTTTGTCTTATGCTTCCTCTGGCCATCTATGTGAAGAAAACTGTAACTTTGCTTATATCTAATGGCATATTTCCATCACACAGGTCCATCGCTTATTACAATCATCACTTTATCAACAACCTAGAAAGAGCAAAGTTTCTGAAGAGCAATATCTTAGTTCAATCTTTTCCTGATCCAAGACTTGGCGCAATGAAACTTTCTCTTTAGTTATTTTTGGCACTATGATGTTTTTGCTTGAGCTATTTTAATATGAATTTTATCTTTCTTAATAAGATTATTAGGTTTATCAAGAGGATATGAATATCAGCTGTAGTCTTTTGAGGATTTGTTCGATAATTATTAAATTTATTCTAAAATTTATTAAATATATATTTATATATATTATTATTTACTTGAAATAATCACATCATACTCTTTAATAAATTGAATAATAATTTTATTTTTCTCTCTAGTTCTTTCAGTTTTTTCCCAACATGTTTTCTTTTAAAAAAATGTGTTCCAAAACAATTTATGTAAATTTTGAATTTGTGTTTTGGAAAATTCATTTGAAACTCCAACAAATCTTATATTCCATATAGTATTTCTGAGGTAAACATGTTGGCATACTTTTTCAAAAATTTGTCAATTGTTCTGGTCAGATAGTTTTCTCTTTTTAAAGTTTGTCTTGTAATAGAGATTCCTTATCAAAAATGATACTTGACAGTTCAGAAAGCTAATATTTTCAACCAATTATTTCTAAGGCTTGTTTTCTTTCATTATCTAGTTTATATTCATGCTTCAATTACATATCTTTTAATCTATGAATTTAAATTTGATTAAAACTCAGGCTTCATATGTAAATTTGATTAAATCTTAGGCTTCATTGATATTTTCTTGCCTATTAATAAAATTGGGTGAAATGGTATAGCTTCTCTCAGATACAAGTCAGTTTTTATGTATTATATTCTAAAAGTGTTAGGGACTATATTTTAAGTGAGTTTTTTCAGAAAATTTTAATATTTATGTAATGTATGTTAAAGTCTAAAATTTTGTTGTAAACATTTAAGGATAGTTACTTTCAAGAAGAATTTCTTAATCATTGTCATGGCAGAATTTTTTCTCATTCAAGACTACTTTATTCTTAAACAAAACACCTTCATTTTCTATTTTATATTATAATAAATAATTTGAAAAACTTATATGTAAAATTTTTCTTTATTTTTTTTTTTTTTTACTAAATTCATGCTTATAAATTTGATCAATTAATCCAGACAGCAGCTAGTGGGGAGAGTATGAGATGATAAGCTACATAATGAGGGGCTTTTCCTTTTGTAGTAGGTATGAATAATTTAATATAAAATTACCTGGCAATATACCTATAAGTTACTTTGTTTCTCTGTTTGGTATGACAAAATTTCTAAAAGTAATAAATACTTAGGCTCCTAGAACTCCAAGGTAAAAGGCGTTCCAAGCGATGGCCTGCAAACTCTGTTTCTCACTTCTCAGGCAATTTGCAGACCAAACATGCTGCTCTTCCCAAGAGTCATGGAGTAAAGACAGCACATAATTACGGTTCATGAAAAGATGTGCCATCTTTCAGATAATGAGAATTTTTCTTTGTACACTGTTTTTCGTGTAAGAACAGTAAATAAATATGTGATGTTTTGGTATTACTGTTTTAGGCAAAGAGATCCTCTCTACTTCACTCAATCATATTTTTTAGTCAGAATATATCAGAGGAAAGAAATTTGAATTTTCCAGCTTGTTGCTTTGTGAACATATCCAAGTTGTACATACTAATCGATTATGACATTTGAGGGAAATAGCATTTATGCTATGTTCACATGGCTTAAAGCATGTCTATCTTCGGATTTTGTTTTATATTATTTTCTTGTACTGTAACTTCTTTAGTACAATTTTTTAGTGAAAAATAATGATGAGTCTACAAAGTTTTTTAATATTAATAAAAAAGTACTGGAGAAAGAATGTCCTTCTGAAGAATAACTTCCTTACAGTTCTCCTCTACCAACAACAACCTTTTCTTTTTCTCTTCTAAAAAATGTATTAAAACTTTATATTACATTTTATGACAATCCATATGCATTTAATTTCTAATTGCTGTTTATTCTTTATGCAAACTTTTTTTAAAGTAAAATAGTTTTTATTCTTGTCTATGAAAATTGTTTACTTCTCTTTATCTAGGATTAAACACATGCATAAGTGCTTTTTAATATTTTAGAATATTCAATATGAATATTGAAACCTATTAATATTACATAGTACTTATTTGATAAATAATTCACTTTCACTGATGAATGGTTTCGTGATATTTGGCTATTTAAAATTGTCTTAGTTGTAATTGCACTCCAATATTCATTAGCTACCTTTTTTAATTTTAATTTTTCTTTAATTGTTTTCAAAATTTTCAATTCTCAAAGATTTGAAAGTCTTCTGAATATTCAAAATAAATATTCCTCTGCTGCCAGATTTCCATGATCAAATGGCACTGAGAAGGCAATGTTTGCCTAGGCTAGAAATGACGGCTCCTTAGACAAAGGACATAGATAGTCATTTAGAGAAAGAGCAAATTGAAAGTTTAGCAATTTATAATTGAGAAACTTTAAGATTACTTAGGCTAGAGAGAGGGATTTTTTTTTAAAGAGGAAAATATTTAAAAATTATTATTTTTGAACCTCCTTTCTTGTCTTTCAATATTATAGAAATATTTTTCAGAAATGCCACTCAATAGATGTATATGAGTGAAATTAAGCTGTTATGTAGCTGAAGTTTAATTTTTTGTGCATTTGCTCAAAAACAGGCAAAAGTACTGAATAGTGTTCATTATTAATTAAAGAGTAATAAGAGTAAAAATGTTTGTCTCTTTCCTCCCCTCTTAAATCTTCATCATCTACAACAGTGCCTGGCATATAATGTTTATTGAATGAATATGTTTCTCAATATACTGTCCTTATAACTATTTATAATTATTCATTAACATAAGCAACAGTAATAGCACTTTACATTGGAATTCCCTTTATGTCACAATAAATATGTTCATATATATTAATTTTTACATTTTGGACCCATGTCTATAAGACAAATATATTACCATTTTAAAAGAGTGAAACATTTTTACATTTTCATTTGTTTGTGATAATAGAGCTATTGTCTTCACAAATATGCCCAGGAAGCAATTATTTTCATTTGTCATCCTATCTCTTTTGTGATAAGTTCTCATTTCCAACTGGTATTATAAATGTCGTTTATGCTTTTTACTTCAAAATCAGTCCCAATGCTTAATCTTTGCAAATATTTTCTATTAATTGTGCTTAGAACCTTTTACTCTCTGATTTCAACTCAGTTTAGTTCTGTGGAATCAAATTAAATTCACGTTTATAACGCATCTGTTAGATGCTGAGCTCTGTCCTAGTAACTGAGGACTTCATAGTTGAAGAGGCATTTGGGGAGACTCATATATAGATAAATAAAATACTCATATAACTCTAATATTTGAAAATCTTTGTTGAGTGCTGTAAAACAGCTGTGAACTAAGTCCTCTACTAAAACACAGAGAACGGTTAATTTGAGTGAAAAAGAGAATGGAGAAGGCTTTATTTTCAGATGTTGAGATGACATGTGTAATGAGTCTGATGTACTAGGGTATATATCATGCACACGAAAATAATTTTGAAAATTACCATACTTAAGTCTTTTCCAAAGCCCAGTATATGATTCAGTATTCCCCACAGTGGATCTTTTAATCTTGATAATTTCAAAAACAAATGAGATTTTTCAGTATTTTAAAATTAATTTAAGGTTATCCCTCTCTAGTTTGCTTGACTTACACTTATGTTGGAGATATTTATTAGTTTCAAAGTACAGGTGGGTAGGATGTGATAGAAAAATTAAAAAAACTGCCAAAAGTCATTATATGGCATCCAACAAAATGTATATTATTTCATAGAACCTACAATAGCATTCTTTCTTCAAGAGGCCAAGAGAACATCTGCAGAGCTATCCATATTCCTACTATGCCCATGTTATATCTGCCAGTATGTCCAAATATTTAGGCTGGAAAAGGTCTTTCAATTCTTTTTCTTCTCTCTCACTGCCAAATATTTATTTCTCTTATAAGTTCTCTCTCTCACTTACTTATATGCATTATCTGTATTTGCAGAAAACTCAGTGGAACTGACTCATCTTCCCAGGTGTCATCTCTTCAATATCCTAACTGCTCAAGCTGGGATTTCAAATCTTTCTGAGGCTTTTGGCAAAGTTCCAGATGAGACACTCAAAAACCAGAAGCAGAATCCAGAGCCACCAGAGTATCTGAGTGCTCATTTCCAGCCCTTGCCTTCTCATGCTAGCCCTGGTGATGGTGGGTGAATGGCGGCATTATACTCACATCAGTTTCTCACTCTTGCTCCCCAACTCTCTTCTCCATTTCAAAATTAATATTTCTGAAAGAATAATAAACTCAGAAATTTTTCTAATTTTATTTCTTATTATAATACTTGCTTTTCAAAGTTTGACCTTGGTTTCGCTGTGACAACGCCCTGAGTTAATGAACAACTCACATCTAGCTGACTTAATGGCAGTATTTGTTGGTGTGAAGGGAGAAGCATGTTGGGTAATAAGTCACAATATGGTCTCATTAAACATGAAAGTTGGTCCTTGAAGAAGGTATTCTTTTCCCAGGCACATAAGAGGAAAGCGATCTCAGAAGAGGTAGCATCATACACAAAAGCATAGAGATGTGAAGGTATATGGCACATTTGGATTATACTACAAACACTTTGCCCTGGCTCACATTAATCATGTTCTACTTGAAAATATTTGTTCTCTTTTCTTCAATGTGTGGCTGAGAATTCATGACATGAAGAAAGTAGGCTTCTACTAATTCTATTATCAGTTCCAGCAACTTCACCTCTAACAGTGAAAAATATAGGATTATAGAAGAACTATACTTATTCTTCTTGAATCCTTTACTTAGAACATGGCTTATTTATAGCACAAAGAACACAGTAAATCTTGACTGGCTGCTTCAGGTTTAAACATTATAAAAATATTTATGTAAAACTTTAATGTGGTGAAATTTCCTGGTCAGAGTCTTGGGTAACTTATCACCAGTCTTCTTCTTTGTTGTTTTTTTGTTTTTGGGTTTTTTTTTTTTTTTTTTTTTAAATTTTTTTGTTTGTTTTATAGTTGACGCAGACAGAAAGAAGAAAGATCTACATCTTGAATTAATGATTAGGCCTGTATGTTGATTTGTGTCTGAATTAGGAGAGAATGTGGGGAAAATAATCTGTCATATTGATTTTTCTGTTTTTAAATTTTTTTTTAAAACACTCAATGATTTACCCATGTGTTTTCTATTCTGTTCAATATGACTGCTCGATTTTCTTTAGGTGCATACTGTTTTAAACAATTTGGCAGTTTGTCATGGTAGAATTTATTCTTAAAGTGCTTTTGCTAGAAATCATATAAATGATGTGCTTCTTCAAGTAATATCCTTTGGAGGTCAAATGGCTGTCAGACAAATTCCTTTATCATCTAAATAATATGTCCTCACAATTTAAAATTTATTTCAGTTGGTAGCCATAAAATCACATTAATTGATTATTTCAGCATTTACAGTGCTTGAAAACAATTGTTGTAGAGAATGTCAATCAAACAGTATTCTTTCATGAGGCAAAGCAGCTGCTCTTCTCCAATAAGTATATTTATTTATAAATTAATTTTAAGATAGATCTATGGGAAATAATTTATTATAACAAATAGTAGAGAGAATCATAAATAATATAATGCACTAAATTATGTGCATAGTTAAAAATATTTAAGCATATAAAGCAAATTTAAATGAGTTAAATATCCTTCTATGTATTTATATTACTATCAGGTTTACCTTAACAGAACACTTTGCTCTTTATTCTATATATAATATCTATTTCTGTTATGTACCTTCTGTTAGATATATTAAATGATAAGGAGTCCTGCAATTTTTGTCTCATGGCATTTTTTTCTGATGGAGTGTAATTTCTTCAGCAGTATGATGCTACGCAGCATTTCCTGTGTATTATTTTATGAAAAAAATTTTAAATGTTTTAAATGTCATTAAAAATGAATCATTTTAATGGCTCTGTATCATGCATAATCCTATGCCAAAATTACATGCTTGTCAAAGAGTTGTGCTACTCTAAGAAATATATCCCTATGTTTATATGCATTGAAATGTTTCATTTTCACCATTTTATTAATAATGTTTTTTTTGGTTAGGCATTTCCACAGTCAGGTATACAAGACCCATCACCATTTTTTATTCTATTAGTTCTCCTTATTTGCTATAAATATCCTAAGACTATGAATTTAAACATTTATAGTTCCAGATTTCTTTGTTGTATTTTTAGGTTTCAAGTTTGAATAAAGTTTTCCCTCTCTTGATAATTTAGTTTCAATGCACAAGTTGCAAATACATTTCTGACTTCTAATATTCATAATAGCATGGTATTTTGCTGTACATAAAATGGGAGCAATTATTTGATGTTTTCATATATATAAATATGAAATAATTTAGATTTTTATGATTCAAAGTAGTATTTTGTGAAAAATGTAAAGATTTCTTTATGTCAAAGGAAGAAAACATTAAACAGATTTTTTGTTCTTTTCAGTCAACGGAACGGTATGATGAACTTGTTCTACAGGGAAAGAAAGAAGGTAAGAGAGGGCTGAAATATATCTGGATAATTTATTGAAATAAATGAATGGAAATGTAGATACTAAATTAATAAAAATGTAAGGAGGTAAATAAAATAAATCGTTTGTTTGATCTCCTATGCCTTATTCCCCACTCTGAATTTCTAGATAGATGAAATGAGAACTTTCTTGTATTATTCTTAAAAAATGAGATTGAATTCAGTCCAATGACATATAGGGTGCTAATTGACAGATCATATTCAAAATAAAGAGTCCACAAAGAAATCAATACATATGTTATTTGGGCCATTCTAAGCTACAATATATTTCCTTTTCCTGAATACAAGTATAAATTTAAGTATGAAAAAATACATGAAATACAAAAACGACTCACTCTTGAAGCATAGAGATGTTTAATGTTTATTTTAATCAATTTCATTTTCTGAAAACAGTTTTATCAAAAAAATTTTTGGCTAAGATTTTTATTAAAATACTATAAAAATGAATTGCAGTGGTGACTGACCAATGTAATTTTATTATATTGAAAATTATTTTTATCACATTATCCAGAATTGTTGAAGTGAATGCTAGTTTCTTGGTTTAAATGTAATTCAGAAAATGAAATAGATATCTATAGAATTAAATAATGAAATGATGAGGAGAATATACTCACAGTATTTTTCAAAAGTGTTGAAACACTTGCTAACTTTTTTTTTAACTATCTAATAGTTTTATTTTTGTTTTGCCCTATGCCAGTATGAATCTGAGTTATGAAAAACGTGGATAGTGATGTGTGAATGTCTTTATTTTCAATATCATCCAAGGTTTTTCCAACATTCTGTGAATAAATGGAAAGAAAATTAAGTTATTTCTGAACTACCATGTCAATAACATACCTGAAAAATGTTTTTTCTCAATCAATTTAAAATTTTAAAGTTCATATGAATGTTATTAAGATTACCCTACTTCTAATGTTAATGTTCATATTTTTAATAATAGTGATAATGTTAATATTGTTAAAAATGTTTATTATATAACAATACAAAAACAGTATAAAAATATAGCTTTCCTTTCATAACATGATACAAAAATTTAGGCTGGAACAGAGGATTTTGGAATTTATTTAAATAATAAATAAAAGCATCTCGTTTAGTCTTCAAAGTTTATATTTTATGTAAATGTTAGTTCATGTCAATGAAACTCTGTAAAGAAAAGGGTTAATTTTTTTTTTGGGAACTTCAATTATAATAGTATAGTCTACTGATAATAGAATTACATATGCAACATTTCTAAGCAAAGTAAAAATGAAGAATCATGTATGATGTACTTTGAAAGAACAAGAGTTTAGAAAACTGCTGCAAGCAGCCTTTGATAAAGGTTATTCCTGGATGTAACAACCCAATTAAAGATCAGCAATTAAAGTAAATGGCATAATAAATATCGTATTTGTTTTCAAGGCACCAAGGGCTTTAAGTATATTTTTAAAAAATTAAAGAGATACTTTGGTATTCACTGGGAAGATAATTTCAAAAACACTTTTTCTATTAAGTATTCTTTTGCTTCAGTACACTCAGTTATAATGTCCAAATAAATCCACAATTCTAGAGAGCCAAGCGTTATCCTCTTTTAGAGAATGGAAGAATAAATATATCAAATAAATTCACTCAACAATTTTCACTACACAGAATATGTATGAGTTACTAAAAGTAACTCATATATATGAGTTACTAAATTGCTACATGAAGTTGGGTATGTAAATAAACATGAAAGAGCTCAATAAAATCACAAAAAGCAAGCTTTAGTATAGTTGAAGATCTATTTAAAATACATTTGTCTTAACTAAAAGAGTTTCTGCTTCCACAGACACATAGAAACTGCTTTGTTGGGCAAATATGCATACATTGAAAAACACACATCACGCAAATACACACTCATGCATGCAAATACACACATCATAATAATGTGTTGCATAATTAATGCAACTTTCTTGTACATTCCCACTAAACACATTTTGAATATTCAGTGATGACTATATTTGTAAATTAAAAATGTCAATTATGATGGAACATAATGGGTTCAATAAAGGTGAGATCATAGAAGTATTTGAATTGTCGTGTCATGGGTATTTCTTTAAAATAATAATTGAATATTTTAATATGAGTTCACTTACTACTTGCTCACATGATTTTTACATAGTTTGTGATATGTGTCCCCAACCAAATCTTAACTCAAATTGTAATCCCATGTATCAGGGAAGGGACCTAGTGGGAGGTGATTAGATCACAGGGGCAATTTCTTCTATGCTATTCTCATGATAGTGACTGAGTTCTCACAAGATCTGATGGTTTAAAATGTTTGGCTTTCTTCTCTCTCTCTCTCCTGCCTTTCCATGGTAAAATGTGTCTCAGTAAAGCTTCCCCTTTGCCTTCTGCCACAATTTTAAGTTTCTCTTTTCTTTTAAATTACCCAGTCCCAGGTAGTTTTTTATAGTAGTGTGAAAATGGACTAATACAGTTTGCATCTCAACATATCACATAGTCAGTTAGAAAAGGTAAAATAAACTAAGATGTGGTCAATTCCAGGAATGAAGCCGACTTGATTGTGATGGATAAGCTTTGTGATGTGCTGCTGGATTCAGTTCGCCAGTATTTCTGTAAGGATTTTCGCATCAATGTTCATCATAGTTACTGGCCTGAAATTTTCTTTTATAACTGTATCTTTCCCAGGATTTGGTATCAGGATGTCGTTGGTCTCATACAATGAGTTAGGGAGGATTCCCTCTTTTTGCATTGTTTGGAATGGTTTAAGAGGCTATGTATGGTACCAGCTCGTCTTTGTACATACGGTAGAATGCAGCTGTGAACCCATCTGGTCCTGAACTTTTTTTGGTTGGTAGGCTATTAATTACTGTCTCAATTTCAGACCTTGTTATTGGTCTACTCAGGGATTCAACTTCTTCTGGGTTTAGTCTTGGGAGGGTGTAAGTGTCCAGGAATTTATCTATTTCTTCTGGATTTACTGGTCTATGCTCATAGAGGTGTTTGTAGTAATCTCTGATGGTAGTTTGCATTTCTGTGGAATCAGTGGTGATATCTCCTTTATTGTTTTTTATTGCATCTATTTGATTCTTTTCTCTTTCCCTTTTTATTAGTCTGGATAGCGGTCTATTATGTTGATTTAAAAAAAAAAACAGCTACTGGATTCATTGATTTTTTGAAGGGTTTTTTTTTTTGTGTGTCTCTATCTCCTTCAGTTCTGCTCTTAGTTATTTCTTGTCTTCTGCTACCTTTTGAATTTGTTTGATCTTGCTCCTCTAGTTCTTTTAATTGTGGCATTAGGGTGTCTATTTTAGATATTTCCTTGCTTCTTACATGGGCATTTATTGCTATAAATTTCCCTCTAGAAACAGCTTTAAATGTGTCCCGGAGATTCTGGTACATTGTGTCTTCATTCTTATTGCTTGCAAATAACATCTTTATTTCTGCCTTCATTTTATTGTTTATCCAGTAGTCCCTCAGGAACAGGTTGCTCAGTTTCCATGTAGTTGTGTGGTTTTTGAGTAAATTTCTTAATCCCGAGTTCTAATTTGATTGCAATGTGGTCTAAGAGACTGTTTGTTATGATTTCCATTCTTTTGCATTTACTGAGGAGTGATTTACTTCCAATTACGTGGTCAATTTTAGAGTAAGTGAGATGTGGTGCTGAGAATGTATATTCTGTGGATTTGTGGTGAAGTGTTCTGTAGATGTCTGTTAGGTCTGCTTGGTACAAATCTGAGTTCAAGTCCTGGATATTCTTGCTAATTTTCTTTGATCTGACTAATATTGACAGTGGAGTGTTAAAGTCTCCCACTGTTGTTGTGTGGGACTCGAAATCTCTTCTTTGTAGGTCATTAAGAATTTGCTTTATGTTACTGGGTGCTCCTGTACTGAGTGCAAATATATTTAGGATCACTAGCTCTTCTTGTTGCATTGATCCCTTTACCATTATGTAATGTCCTTCTTTGTCTCTTTTGATCTTTGTTCATTTAAAGTCTGTTTTATCAGAGACTAGGATTGCAAGCCCTTGCTTTTTTTTTTTGCTCTCTATTTGCTTGATAAATCTTCCTCCATCCATTTGTTTTGAGCCTATGTGTGTCTTTGCACATGAGATGGATCTCCAGAATACAGCATACTGAAGGGTCTTGACTCTTTATCCAATTTGCCAGTCTGTGTCTTTCGATTGGGGCATTTGGCCATTTACATTTAAGGTTAATATTGTTATGTGTGGATTTGATTCTGCCTTTTTGATGCCATAATGCCCAAAGTAATTTGTAGATTTAATGCTATCCCCATCAAGCTACCACTGACCTTCTTCAGAGAACTGGAAAAAAAACACCTTAAATTTCATATGAAACCAAAAAGGAACCCGCATAGCCAAGACATCCTAAGTAAAAAAAAAAAAAAAAAAAAAAAAAAAAAAAAAAAAAAAAT
>CAUYOR010040300.1:0-11332 GCA_963573925.1 Callimico goeldii
ATTTCTTCACATCCTTGCCAGCACTTGTTACCTTGCTTGCTTTTTTTTTTTTTTTTTTTTTGACATAGGGTCTCAATTTTTCATCTAGGCTTCAGTGTAGTGGTGTGATTTTGGCCCACTGCAACCTTGACTTCCCAGATACAAGCCGCCATCCTGCCTTAGACCCCGCCCCCACAGTAGGTGGGACTACAGGCATGCGCCACCATGCTGGCTAATTGTTTTGGTATTTTTTTGTAGAGACGGGGTTTCACCATCTTGGCCAGGCTGGGCTTGAATTCCTAAGCTCAAGTGATCTGCCTGCCTTGCCCTTCCAAAGTGCTAGGATTACAGGTTTGAGCCACTGTGCCCGGCAGTTTATTTTTAATAATAGCCATCCTAATGTATGTGAAGTGATACATCATGTGGTGGAGTTTTTTTTGTTGTTGTTCTTTAAAGGATCCAGGGTATCACTGTGTTGCTCGTGCTGCACTTGAACTCCTAGGCTCATTCTATCCTTCTGCCTCAGGCTCCCAAGTAGTGTGAACTCTAAGTAGGAGCCCAGTTTCTCGTGGTTATGGTTTGCATTTCCCTAATTATTAGATGTTGCGTATTTTTTCCTGTGCTTATTTCCCATTTATGTATCTGGGGAAATGTTTGTTGAAGTTTTTGACCAGTTTTGAATCAAGTTGCTTTTTGTTGTTGAGTTGTAGTGTGCTTTCTATTGTTGTTGTTTTGAAACCGAGTATCACTGTCACCGAGGCTGGAGTACAGTGGCATGATCTCAGCTCACTGCAACCTCTGCCTCCCAGATTCAATCAATTTTCCTGCTTCAGCCTCCCAGGTAGTAGCTGGGACTACAGATATGCCCTACCATGCCCAACTAATTGTTGTATTTTTTAGTAGAGACAAGATTTCACAATATTGGTCAGGCTGGTCTCAAACTCCTGACCTCAGGCGATCCACCCAGCTTGGCCTCCCAAAGTGCTTGGATTACAGGTGTAAGCCACTGTGCCCAGTCTGTAGTGTGCTTTTTAAATGAAATTTGAAATGTCTTAAAATTATAAAGCACAATAGTTCATTAACCTGATTATGTAAAATAGACCTTTTTCTCATTTCTTCTGAGCATTGTACTTTGGTGAGGAAAAATCTAATTGTGGTATTAAACTACCACCTTCAGTCCCTAGGTTGAAGGTAAAGAAAACTATTGCACTAAAAACCATTTCAGCATGAATGGAATTGATTTCATTGATGTAAACCTTACACTAGAGTATGAGCAGCAATACTGTATATATTTTACTTATTACTTGTTTAAAAATTATAAAACAGTTTTGTCTATAAAGTACCTTGGTATTGAATGATGAAATACATATTATAAAAAAGTTGTTTATACTTTACCTTTTTATCATGTTTTCCCAAATCAAGTGATACCAGAGTGTTTTAGATCTCAGCTTCCCCTTGAGGAGTCTGATTTTCAGAAGTTTACATTTTTTTCCTATAGTTCAAAGATTTTTATGAAGTGATACATTAGTAATAAGGAAGAATAGTCAACATTAAGGATCCTGTGTTTAGGTCCCAGCTTGTAATTAGCCTGTTGGTTTTTCTTTTCTTTTCTTTTTTTTCTTTTTAGACAAAGTTTTTCTCTTGTTGCCCAGGAGCAGTCTCAGCTTACTGCAACCTTCACCTCCTGGGTTCAAGGGATTCTCCTGCCTCAGTCTCCCGAGTAGCTAGGATTACAGGTGTATGTCACAACGCCCAGCTAATTTTGTATTTTTAGTAGAGAAGGGGTTTCTCCATGTTGGTCAGGCTGGTCTCAAACTTGTGACCTCAGGTGATCCACCTGCCTCGGCCTCCCAAAATTCTGGAGTTACAGGCATGAGCCACCTTGCCTGGCCAGCATGTTGGTTTTTCAGAAGACGGGAAAGCAGTCCAAGAAATTATATAGGCCAGGGTTTCTCAGCCTTGACACTATTCACATTTGAGACCAGAGAACTCTTTGTTGGGACTGTCCTGTGCATTGTAGGGTACTTAGTGGCATCTCTGGCTTGTACCTACTAGATGCCAGTAACCCTACCCCACCCCACCCCACTCCCACTATGACAACAAGATGTCGTAGAACCCTGCTAAAACTAGTAGGGACCTTGAAAGATCATGAGGTCTGCTAACCGCTAGCAGGAAATCCAAGTTAAGAGAGACAAAATGAAGTGTCTTGGTAGGTTATACAGTTGATTATTTCCTTCTTATTTTAACTCCTTTTTAAAGCCTTTTTTTTTTTTTAAAAAAAAAAAAAAAAGACGGTCTTGCTCTGTCACCCAGGCTAGAGGGCAGTGGCGTGATCTCGGCTCAGTGCAACTTCCGACCCCCAGGTTCAAATCATCCTCCCACCTCAGCCTTTAAAAAAAGGCTTAAATTTTAACTTCTTATTTTTTAACTCCTTTTAATTTAGAGTTAAAAAAAAATAGGTGCTTGATTCAGGTGTGGGTGGTGTACGCATGTAGTTCCAGCTTCAAGGGTGACTGAGACAGGAGGATGTTTGAGCCCAGAAGTTTGAGACCAGCCTGGGCAACTTGGCAAAACCCTATCTGTACTAAAAATGCAAAAAAAAAAAAAAAAAAATAGCTGGGTGTGGTGGTTCGTACCTGTGGTCTGTGGTCCCAGCTACACAGGAGGCTGAGGTGGGAGGATTATTTGAACCTGGGGATCGGAAGTTGCAGTGAGCTAACACCACTGCCCTCCAGCCTGGATGACAGAGCATGACCCTGTCTTTAAAAAAAAAAGGCTTAAATTCAGGTTCCATCAGAAGTGGTAGAGTTGAAAATGGTAGTGGTGTCACATCAGACTATATACTGAATTGTTTGTTTTTAAAACTTTCTAGGCTTAAGACTTTACATTTTAAAATTATGGACCTTTCATTTATTGTGGATAATACCTATTGAACATTTGTCATATTGAAATGTAAATTTTTTTTTTTTTTTTTTTGAGACAAGAGTGTCACTCTGTTATCCAGGCTGGAGCACAGTGGCATGATCTTGGCTCACTGCAGCCTCCGCCTCCCGGGTTCAAGCAGTTCTCCCTCAGCCTTCGGAGTAGCTGGAGCTACAGGTGCTCGCTACCACACCCGGGTAATTTTTTTTTTTTTTTGGTATTTTTATTAGAGATGGGGTTTCATCATATTAGTCAGCCTGGTTTTGAACTCCTGACCTTGTGATCTGCCTGCTTCAGCCTCCCAAAGTGCTGGGATTACAGGCATGAGCATGATCTCAGCTCACTGCAACCTCTGCCTCCCAGTTTCAAATGTTTCTTGTGCCTTAGCATCCCAGGTAGCTGAGACTACAGGCATGTTCCACCACAGCCGGCTAATTTTTGTATTTTTATCAGAGATAGGATTTTGCCATGTTGGCCAGGCTAATCTCAAATCCTTAGGGCAAGTGATCCGCTCGCCTCAGCCTCCCAAAGTGCTGGGATTACAGGCTTGAGCCACTGTGCCTGGCCTGGAAATCTTAAACATCTGGTTTAATAACGTAGTTAGATTCTCAGAACCAATTCTGTATTCAAACTGTGATTATAAGGTTTTTTGGGTGAAGTATATGAAAAAATCTGGCCTCACACAGATACACAGTTGAAATAGGGAAGATCTCACAGATCTCCTAAAAGGGTTTTGGGTCCTCTCAGGTCCTCTTATACTTAGATAACTGCTGCACTAGAAAGATACAATTTGGACTTGTTAAAAAAAAAGAGAGAGAGATGTGGAAGTATTATTATCTGCTGTGGTGATGCATTGTGTTTAAGAGATTATGGGCCAGGAATGGTGGCTCATGCCTATAATCTCTGTACTTTTAGAGGCAAAGGTAGGAACGTAGCTTGAGCGCAGGAATTGGAGATTAGCCTGGGCAACAAAGTAAGACCCCATCTTTACGAAAATAAAATAAATAAATAAAGTAAAATAAGATAGATGATTATTTTAATAGAAATTAGATAAAGACCAGTGGGCACCCAAACCTGACTGAAAATCTAATCTTTTGACCCAAACTTACATATTGATTATATGGAGAAAAAAATTATTAGCTATCTGTTGGATAGGGAGATACCTGGTTATGATAAATGGGTCCTTTAACTGTCTGAATTGCAATGTTTTCTAAGTGTCTTAATTGCTCCTTTCTAAAAACACTGGTTTATGCCAGAGTTTTGTTTCTCAACTTACTTTGGTTGAATGCCTTTTAACCTTCTACCTTAAAAAAAAAAAAAAAAAAGCATAGATCCATATTTGCCATAATAAATATTTACAAATAATACAAGGATACATTAATCATTCATTGGATGTCACTCTTGTATGTTAACAAATATAGCCCCGAGTCATCTTATAAATAGCATGCCCAGCGCCTTGACATTTTCAGTGATAAGAGTCAAATGCTCATGTAGTTCTGTGTATAAAATGGCTGCAGGAATAGGATTAGTTGATGATCCGATATCATTATTTGGTTTATGAGAATCCTAGCATCCTGTATTCTGCTTATCAAGAATTAATATATAACCAGTTACCTACTCTTACATATCTTCATAAGGAAATACTGGTCAGGTCTGTTTCTTTGTTTTTTCTCTTTTCTTTTTTTTTTCTTCAGTAATCTTAATTACAAATTATAAGAAATAATTTGTCCTTAACTGTCAAATGTTGTTAGGAAGAGTGTAACTAGATTTCTTTTAAATCGTGTTTTTGTTTTTTTAAATTATACTTTAAGTTCTGGGATATGCAAATAGTGCAGGATTGTTACATAGGTATACACATGCCATGGTGGTTTGCTGCATCCATCCCCCCATCATCTACATTAGGTATTTCTCTTAATGTTTTCCCTAAATGTGTTTCTTTTAAATTTTTTTTTTCTCTTTGTGAGACAAAGTCTCACACTGCCCAGGCTGTAGTGCAGTGGCACGATCACACCTCACTACACCCTTGACCACCGGGGCTTAGGTGATCCTCCCACCTCAGCCTCCTAGGTAGCTGGGACCACAGATGCCTGCCACTCTGCCTAATTTTTTTGTAGAGATAGGTTTTTGTCCTGTGGCCCAGGCTGGTCTCAAATGATTTGCCTGCCTTGACCTCCTAAAGTGTTGTGGCTGGCCCCAAAATGTTGGTTTTTTTTTTTTTTTTAAGAGACCAGGATCTTGCTATGTCATGTGCATGCTGGTCTCAAACTCCTGTGCACAAGGGATCCTCCTGCCTCAGCCTCCGGAGTAGCTGGGAGTATGGGCACATGCTACTGTGTCCAGCTTCCAATTCTTTATTTAGAGTGATACTTTTAATTGATATTGAACATGTAATATTGATTGTTGTGCTTGGGTAAATTTCACTTTCTTTTTTTTTTTTTTTAATTTTTCTTTTTAAGACTAGTCAAGTGCAGTAGTAAGAAGGGGGAAAGAGTAGAACAAGGAGTTCGATTTGTAACTGACTGTGAACAATCGAGATAACTCACTACCTTCAGACCAGCCAATTCCACTTTCTTAAAACAATTAGTCAATACACCATTGTTACTACCATTTTTTTTTGAGACAGAGTCTCACTTTGTTGCCCAGGCTGGAGTATAGCGGTGCCATCTCGGCTTACTGCAACCTCTGCCTCCCAGGTTCAAGCAGTTCACTGCCTCAGGCTCCCAAGTAGCTGGTATTATAGGTGCCCACCACCATGCCCAGCTAATTTTTTGTATTTTTAGTAGAGATGGAGTTTTACTATCTTGGCCAGACTGGTCTTGAACTCCTTACCTCATGATCCACCTGCCTCAGCCTCCCAAAGTGCTGAGATTACAGGTGTGAGCCACTGCTCCCAGCCTATTACTACTTCTTTAAGACAACTCAAATTAGCTTGTGATGAACCATTTTTGGCTTTTCAGGAACAGCTAAATACTATATCTTGCACTTTGATGAACTGTTTTGATTCTTTAGCTCTAACAAAATTGTGAACATAAAAAATTTTTAAAAATTAATGTGGACAAGATTCTAGGCATTGGGCCTTCTGTCATTTTAGTAGGACCGAAAAGTATTTGGGGGCCTACATTCATGCCCTCATTTTGATTCAGTATCTTGAAATCCATGGTATGTTGCAGTTTAGGTTATATCAAAATGTGAACTCAAGGCCAGGTGCAGTGGCTCATGCCTGTAATCCTAGCACTTTGGGAGGTTGAGATGGGTGGTTCACTTGAGGTCAGGAGTTTGAGACCGGCCTGACCAACATGGTGAAACCCTGTCTCTCCTAAAAATGCAAAATTAGCCAGGTGTGGTTGCGCACTCCTGTAATCCCAGTTACTTGGGAGGCTGAGGCAGGAGAATCACTTGAACCTGGGAGACATTGGTTCCAGTGAGCTGAGATTGTGCAATTGCACTCCAGCCTGGGCAATAAGAGCAAAACTCTGTCTCAAAAAAAAAATCAATTTTCCCTTCTAGTTGCCACTTCACATTAGCAGGTGATTCTCAAAGTTAAATTCTACATCTTGTTTCAGAATTTGTGTGGTAGCAGGGTATTCACCAAAACAGAGTGTGATAATTTTTTTTTTTTTTTTTGAGGTCTCGAACTCCTGACCTCTACCTCAGGTGATTCACCCGCCTTGGCCTCCCAAAGTGCTGGGATTACAGGCATGAGCCACTGTGCCTGGCCTGTGATAGTGTTTATAATAAATCTGATTTCTACCATTAATTTTGTGCTTTATTTTAAAGGCATCATCACCATTGATTATTACCTTTGTCTCTCTTTTTTGGGGAGAGGGACGCAGGGGCAGAGTTTTGCCTTTGTTGCCCAGATTGGAGTGTAGTAGCACAACCTCAGCTCACTGCAATCTCTGCCTCTTGGGTTCAGGTGATTCTTTTGCTTCAGCGTCAGGAGTAGCTGGGATTACAGGCACCTGCCACCACGCCCGGCTAGTTTTTGTATTTCTTGTATAGATAAGGTTTTACCACATTGGCCAGGCTGGTCTCGAACCTCTGGCCTCAAGTGATTTACCTGCCTTGGCCTCCCAAAGTGCTGGGATTACAGGCATGAGCTACCACACCCAGAATTTTTTCATCTTTTTTTTTTTTTTTTTTTTTTTGAGACGGGGTCTCACTCTTCCCCAGGCTGGAGTGCAGTGGTGTGACCATGGCTCACTGCAGTCTCAAACTTACAGGCTCATATGGTCCTCTGCCTCAGCCTCCCAAGTAACTAAGATTACAGGTATGTGCCACCATGCTCAGCTAATTTTTAAATTTTTCTTTTGTAGGGATAGGGTCTTGCCATATTGACTAGGCTGGTTTTGAACTCCTGGCCTCAAGCAGTCCTCCTGCGTTGACTTCCCAAAGTGATGGGATTATAGGAACTAAGCCACTACACCCAGTCAAGTTTTCATCTATTGCTTTAACATATGAGAGCTAAAAATGATGTGTAAATTATTAGTTTTTTGGAAACATCTTTAGTTTTCTGTAAGAAAACATAGTATTTATTAAAAAAAAATAATAAGGTAGCGGCTGGTTCTGTTGGCTCACACCTATAATCTCAGCACTTTGGGAGGCCAAGGTGGGTGGATCGACCAACCTGGCAACATGGTGAAACTCCGTCTCCACTAAAAATAGAAAAATTAGCTGGGCATGGTGGCACATGCCTGTAATCCCAGCTACGTGGGAGGCTGAGGCACAAGAATCTCTTGAACCTGAGAGGTGGATATTGCAGTGAGCCAGATCGCACCACTGCACTCCAACCTGGACGACAGAGTGAGACTCTGTCTCAAAAGAAAACAAAAGGGCTGAAGTAAATTCTTTTCAACCTAGACTTGGACTCATTTGTCTGGATGGATCAGTGATTGTCCTGAATATGAGAGCTGTAGTTCTAGTACAAAGACAGAAACTACCATGGGTCTTTTCTTGTAGCTAGTGTGCTTAAGATGGATTCACCACTCAGAATGATTTGCTTGAAAGGTGAGGAGGTCTTTATAACATGGAGGAGAATATGAAGCAAAATTTCAGAAAGATAGCAAAATCTGTAAATAACATTTTATTAACCTATTTGAGAATGCCATAAAAGCAAGCCACAAAAGTCTGGCATGTGCATTACTGAAAAGAGAATTTTATGTTTCTCACATAGTTCTTAGACATAATAAACTTTTTTCCTATGAATCTACATAGAGAACTAAGGCATAATAAACTTATTTAATTTTTTTTTCTTAATTTGACTGTGTAAGTAGCATTGCCTTCTTGTCCTTCAATTGACTGTCTTTCTATTTGAGGGTTTTATTAAACTGAGGTAGTTTAATTAACTCTGACTTTTCAATGTTATCCACATTAAAAAAGCCTAAACTAACATGACTCTAGTAATTTACACAATATTTATTCATCAGTCCTTAAGTAATTTAAAAATTGCACCTACATGGAAAATTATTTTAGTTATTGTTTTTCTAAAAATTACTCAAGGTAGTAATGCTACTACTACTAATACTAACTGAGCAGTGCTGCTTCATTTATTTATTTACTTGTTTGTTTTAAAGACAAGGCCTGATTCTGTTACCCAGGCTGCTCTCAAACTCTAGACTTCAAGTGATCCTCCTGCTTCTGCCTCCCAAAGTGCTGGAATTACAGATGTGAGCCCCCATATCCAGGCCTGTTTTACTTATTAGATACCTGTCATATTTCAAACTTTCTAAACTTGTGCATTGTTTTATTTCTTTTCTTTTTCTTTTTTTAAGACGGAGTCTTGCTCTGTCGCCAGGCTGGAGTGCGATGGCGCAATCTCAGGTCACTGCAACCTCCGCCTCCCGAATTCAAGCAATTCTCCTGCCTCAGCCTCCCAAGTAGCTGGGTCTACAGGCATGAGCCACCATGCCCAGCTAATTTTTACATTTTTAGTAGAGACGGGGTTTCACCATGTTGGCCAGGTTGGTCTCAATTTCTTGACCTTGTTATTTGTCTGCCTCGGCCTCCCAAAATGCTGGGATTACCTACCACGCCCAGCCTATTTTATTTAATTCTTAACCCTGGGATATAGGTACTATTATGATTATTTTCATTTTACACATTTGATATTGGAAGACATTGGGTATGATGAAATTTTAGAAATACTATTTTCATTTAGTTTTATTATGTTGGCTGAGAGTCCTGTGTTCCATGCAGTAACTTTGAGCATAACATTGTGATAGGAAACCCGTTTCAAACATGTTAAGTGATTTGTCCAAGGACACATGCTATATGTCTGATCCAAGATTTGAATCTAGACCTCTGAATCCAAATCCCATATATGCACTGTTGTTATTATTACACTAAGTGAATTACATTCACTAGTCTTACTTCATTTGAAAAAAATTGTTCAAGTTATTAATAGAATGCAACACTCATATTGGTGGTATATGGTGGTAAATGAAGATTATACTTTTGTGCTCCTGCATTTTTATCATCTTCTGACACCTCCAAAGGTAGAGTATGAGATAGATATGTAGAATGCAGGGCCTCCAGAAATTCCAGTCCGAAAGTTTAGACTTTTTGGTTATTTTAAGAAGTTGTATAATGCTACTCATTTTCTGTGTGTCTTTTCACTAAAGTTTGTCGTTGTTGCCTTTTTGCAGCAGTGATTCCAGCAGTAGTTCAAGTGATGATTCTCCAGCTCGATCAGTTCAGTCTGCAGCAGTCCCAGCACCCACTTCCCAGTTGCTTTCATCTTTGGAAAAAGATGAGCCCCGTAAAAGTTTTGGTATCAAGGTCCAGAATCTTCCAGTACGCTCTACAGGTAAGATTTTGTGTGAATGTTCTTTCCTCTGTGCTGCTACTGAGGATTGAGGTATGATACTGCATTACGTTGAAATAACTTCGGGCATAAAATTATAGAAAACACATTTCAAAATGTTAACATTTTAAATGAGGAAAGCCATAGGTAATGGAAAAGTCTGCTTAAGCTATTCTGTGGTCTCTCCTTGAAATATTTTTAATTGACAGCTGATCATAATATACTATTACTCCTACATTAGGCATGTTGAACGTGTAAACAAGTTAAATCTGTTAGTAGATAGTCATGCTAACAAAGACAAAATTAACTTTGGGAGGCCGAGGCGGGTGGATCACAAGGTCAAGAGATCTAGACCATCCTGGTCAACATGGTGAAACCCCATCTCTACTAAAAAATACAAAAAAAATTAGCTGGGCACGGTGGCGTGTGCCTGTAATCCCAGCTACTTAGGAGGCTGAGGCAGGAGAATTGCCTGAACCCAGGAGGCGGAGGTTGCGGTGAGCCAAGATTGCGCCATTGCACTCCAGCCTGGGTAACAAGCGAAACTCCGTCTCAAAAAAAAAAAACAAAGACAAAATTAAGTATTTCTTAGCTAAGTGTATTTCAGTGATTGCTTAAATTATTTATTAAAATAGCCTATAAAACTTAGGTATCAGGTTTGTGAATAGTGTTATTAAGACACCAATGTTGATGGACTTTTTATTTAGAACTTCTGGTAATTGAGAAATGGACAAGCGAGTAAATTGGCTTGCCTTTTTGTGCACCTTTTATATTTCTAATAAAGCAAACTAACCCAAGCCCCCCAGATGGTATGATTCATCTGTAAAAGACATTAAAATTGCTTAGCATGCTACATGACACTTCTCACACAGTTTTATCCTTGAGATGATCCTTGGAAAGACAGAAGGATGCCTTAACATTTCAAGTCTCTAACACTTTTATTTAATTATAAACACATATGTAAAGTTTTATGAAACATATGCCAAAGTAGAAGGAATAGCAAAATGAATTCCCCTTATACAATATCCAAGATTCAGAAATTATTTTGTCATTTTTGCTTTATCTGTTTCCTGTCTTCCTGCTTTGCTACAGTTTTTTTCTTTCCACCTTTAAAGTGGATCCTTGATGATGTTTTATTTCATACCTACTTACAGATGTATATTTATGTATATATCTATAATATATGAGGACATTTTTCTGCATAGTGTCATTATTACCTAACAACCAATACTATCATCTAACAGTTTATTTTCAGAATTGTACAATAATCTCCAATATGTCTTTTTTGGGCTTTTTTGTTTGAAAAAGTAATGTTTTAATGACATAAAACTTAGGTCAAAAACCAAGCTAGATGCTTTTGTGGTTCATAAGCGTGATGATTGAGTTTTACGCCATGTGAGACGTGCCTCCCTCAGGCCTTGTTATGACAATTGGCATATTACCTATCTGACATGAACAAAAAAATAAGAAAACCGGGCTAGGGCCGGGCGCGGTGGCTCAAGCCTGTAATCCCAGCACTTTGGGAGGCCGAGGCGGGTGGATCACGAGGTCGAGAGATCGAGACCATCCTGGTCAACATGGTGAAACCCCGTCTCTACTAAAAATACAGAAAATTAGCTGGCATGGTGG
>CAUYOR010040301.1:0-19105 GCA_963573925.1 Callimico goeldii
CTTCCTTTTTGCTGAAGAGATAGTTTATCCAGAGTCTCCAAGTTACAAACGTCCAGGACCTTCATCCCAAACTGAAGTGTCCTCCCAGCTACAGAGCAACCCTGTAATATTGGCTGAGGCTTAATTGTACTTGAAAAGCTGATCAATTTCTCTTTATTCCCAAACCTCTCCTTTAGAGATGGAGGAGGTAAGATTTTATGAGTATCTCATTATAAATCAACATCCTAGAGTCCATTTCCCAGGGAACCTAATGTATGGCATTAAAAACATACTGCAGGTCTGCCACGTCTGTACCTATGCAACTCTCTTGCATGTTCTGCACATGTACCCCAAAACCTAAAATGCAACTAAAAAAAAAACACACTGCATACACAGTGCGTGCACACACACACACCGAAATCAAAACAAATTGTGGAACTGATTTGGAACAAATGGAAGTTTCATATTTATTGGTGAAAATGCCATTTTTATAATAACTTTAAAAAGCAATTTGTTGGTGTGTCAGTCCTTTCTCTAATAAAGACATATTGGAGACTGGGTAACTTATAAAGGAAAGGGATTCAATGGACTTACAGTTCCACACAGCTGGGGAAGCCTCGCAGACATGGCTAAAGATCAAGGAAGAACAAAGTGATGACTTACGTGACGGCAGGCAAGACAACACGTGCATAACTCTCCTTTATAAACCATCTGATCTCATTAGACTTATTCGCTGTCAGGAGAACAGCACAAGAAAAACCCACCCCCGTGATTCAACTACCTCCCATTGGGTCCCTCCTGGGACACACGGGGATTATTACAATTCAAGGTGAAATTTGGATCGGGAAACAGCCAAACCATTTTGTTCTACCTCTGGCCCCTCCCAATCATGCCTTCTAAGAGTTCCCCAAAGTCTTAACTCATTCCAGCATTAACCCAGAAGTCCAAGTCCAAAGTCTCAACTGACGCAAGGCAAGCCCTTTTGTCCTGTGAGCCTGTAAAATCAAAAGCAAGTTAGATGCTTCCTAGATGCAGTGGGGGTACAGGCCTTGGGTAAATAGACCCATTCCAAATGGGAGACATTGGCCAAAATGAAAGGGCTACAGGCCCCATGCAAGTCAGAAATCTAGTGGGGCAGCCAAATCTGAAAGCTCTGAAATGATCTCCTTTGACTCCATGCTTCATATCCAGGTCACACTGATACAAGAAGTGGGTTCCCATGGGCTTGGGCAGCTCCACTCCTGTGACTTTGCAGGGAAAAGCCTTTCCCACCTCAGCTGCTTTCATGAGCTGGCGTTGAGTGTCTGTGGATTTTCTAGGTGCACGATGCAAGCTGTCAGTGGATCTACTGTTCTGGGGGCTGAAGGACCTCTTCTCACAGCTCCCTTAGGTAGTGCCCAGTAGGGACTCTGTGTGGAGGCTCCAACCCCACATTTCCCTTCTTCACTGCCCTAGCAGGGTTCTCCATGAGGGCCCCACCCCTGCAGCATTTTTTTACTGGGACACCCAGGCATTTCCGTACATCCTCTGAAATCTGAGTGGAGGTTCCCAAACCACACTTCTTGACTTCTGTGTACCCATAGCCGCAACACCATGTGGAAGCTGTCAAGGCATTGGACATGCATCCTCCGAAGCCATGGCCTGAGCTGTACCCTGGCCTCTTTTAGCCAAGGCAGGGGTGATTGGGATGCAGGGTACTAAGTCTCTAGGTTGTGCACAGTAGGGAAGTCCTGGGCCTGGCCCACAAAACTGCTTTTGCCTCCACAGCCTCCAGTTCTATTGTGGGAGGACTGCTAGGAGACCTCTGACACGCCCTAGAGACATTTTCCCCATGGTCTAGATGATTAACATTTGGTTCCTTGTTATTTATGCAAATTTCTGCAGCCGGCTTGAATTCATCCTCAGAAAATGGGCTGGGCCCTTGTTTTCTATTGCATCAGGCTGCCAATTTTCTGAATGTTCATATTTTGCTTCCCCTTTAAACATAAGTTTCAATTCCAAACCATATCTTTGTAAATACATAGAACTGAAAGCTTTTAACAGAAGCTCCATAATCTGTTGAGTGCTCTGCTCCTTAGACTTCCACAAGATGCCTTAAATCATCTTCTCAAGTTCAAAGTTCCACAAATTAAGGCAGGCACAAAATGCTGCCAATCTCTCTGCCAAAACATAGAAGGCAGGAGTCGCCTTTATTTCACTTCTCAACAAGTTCCTCATCTGTATCTGAGATGAGCAGCACTTGGTCAAAGCCATTCAACAAGTCTCTAAGAAGTTCCAACTTTCCCACATTTTCTTATCTCCTTCTGACCCCTCCAAACTGTTCCAACCTCTGCCTGCTGCCCAGTTCCAAAGTTGCTTCAACATGTGTGGGTGTTTTTACAGCAGCACCCCACTCCTGCTACCAGTTTATTAGTGCATTTTCATGCTGCTAATAAAGACATAACTGAGACTGGGTAGTTTATAAAAGAAAGAGGTTTAATGAACTCACAGTTCCACATGGCTGGGGAGGCCTCACAATCATGGCTGAAGATGATGAGCAAAGGCACATCTTACATGGCAGCAGGCAAGAGAGCATGTGCAGGAGAGTTCCCTTTATGAAACCAGATCTTATGAGACTTATTCATTGTCTTGAGAGCAGCACAGGTAAAACCCACCCCCATGATTCAATTGCCTCCCACTGGGTCCCTCCCATGACATTTGGAGATTATTACAATTCAAGGTGAGATTTGGGTGGGACACAGAGCCAAACCATCTCAGTTAGTATCTACTAAAGCTAAACATATGTATAACATATGACCCAGTCATTCATTTCTGTAGAAATGCATGTATATCACACATGCTCACCAAGGTACATTCACAGTGGTGCTATAGCATATTTTATATATTAGAGCAAAGCTGGAAACTACTTAAATACCTATCTATGATATAATGAATAAATTTTTGCATATTTACAAATACATACAATGTAGCAGTGAATATTAATAAACTACAATTAAAATATGGCTGCCTCATAAAAATAGTGTTGAATATTAAAATTAAATATTGGTTATACTTTGAAATTTACAGTTAGAATGGAGTATAAAGGGAGAATCTGGGTTTCTGTTAGTGGTCTGTTTTTATTCTGGGTGTAGAATACATTGTAGTTGTTGAATTTATAATGTCTATACTATTCTTTATGTATATTTCAAAAACAAGTTAACATGCCCCATCTTTATTTTTAACAGAAGTATATTTTCATTTTTTCAGTGTATTTAATATTTTTAAAACAAGTGTCTTTCAACCCATTACTGTGCAGTTCAGCTCAAACACTTGTTAATTTAAGATTCTGTACATTAACATCACAAAAACAGATATTTAGAAGATGCTGAAAAGTTAATTAACTTTATTTTTTCTCACTATTTTCTCTGAAGATTATTACATGACAATACAAGTTTTAAATACTAAGGACCCCTACTTGTGATGTGGCATCTTAATATCAGTCTATTTGCCTAAAACACTTGTTTTCCCACACCCCTGCCAATTACCAGTTAGAATGCTACTGTTTCTCTAAAATGCTGCTTTAATAAACCATGGCTTCCATGAAGTCAAATTCATTGGTTTAAGAAAAAAATATATTTGTTTTTATGGGGCTAACTATATAATTTTTTTTTACTTTTTATTATCTAGATATAGCTTATTTTCTCCACTAAAGTTTATTTTAGAAGAAAAATGGCTTTTTCATCTTTGCTTGATCTATGAAAAGATTCACAATGCTACTAATCAATGACAAAATGCAAAATATAGAAGTAAATTATATGGTAAAACATTTGGACTATCACTAAATAAATACCTAAATAAATCTGATTGTTTAATGAGATAAACTCTTAATGCCATTTTATAGATGAAATTAAAGAAATCTTTTTATAGTCACAGTCAACAAACTGTTCCCACTTCCTCTCCACCTTATTCCCCTGCATTTTGGGAACCTTCTGTAATCATTTTCCCTTAGATAACATCTATGTTTTTAATCTGAATCACACTAACCACACAGGAGAAAGATCTGTCAGTTACATCCCTTTATCTTTATTAAAAAATTTTGTTTTCAAAGAAACTGGTACATAGAAGTGATTTACCTCCAAAACGAAATAGCCTGAAATAGATGGTGTTGCAATGAGAATGATGTAAGACGTTGAATAAAGAGCCCAACTTTGCTAGATTGTGCATTTGGAACATTTACCTGTGATGATTTGGAAGGTAGAAAATATTCTAAACGAGCTTCTGACACCAGGCAAAGCATGTGAAAAGACGGTGTTGGTATATGAGTTAGATGCCATATGTAGGTTTTATAGGAAGCAAAAGAAGAAGATGGGCTCTGAAAAAAACAAACAACAACAACAAAATTGCTGATGGAAAGAGTTAAAAATAAACATAAAACATTCAGACATTCCAGAATTTGCAAGACTGGAAAATGCAGCTATCATTCCCTACTATTAAAAGATAAAATTTAGAAGTAAATGGTGTAGTGAAGACAATATAAACTATTTCTAAATGATAGATGTAACATAATTGTTCAATGTCTTAAGATGATGTAGAAATTATTACTCTTTGATAAAATTACCCTGAGTAAAAATTCTAAAAGCATAGGTATGTTAGAAATTGTTTAGAAACTCAGTGTATACATACATGTGGAGAGAAGGCACAGTTCAAAAATAATTGTTGATACAATTATTAGCACAAAAAGATGACTTGACTAAAATATATGAGTCAGATATATTTCAGCATTGCACTACCCAAAGTGTTCCTAAATTTAGAAAAATACTGTGATTCTTCAAGACTTGAAATATGGACACCCATCTACCATGAGCATGAAGCAAAATGGGAAATCTGAGAAATCTTTCTCCCTTCCAGTGAAATTTTCAGATGAGGCCACCAAAGTGAATGATAAAAGATGCACCACCAAGATGGCAGCGCAAGAGCTGTGGAAGAAAGAAGATTGGGGACCTTCTCTCAGGGAGCAGAATATGTCCTCATCAAAGACCATTCTTCATCTTCAAAGTGGGAAACTTTTCCATGTTAACAAGGACCTTAGTAGAATTTTAAAATCACTATGGATGAGTGAATGTTGTGCATTCTTCACTTATTTTCAGAAAGAAGAATTATTTGCAGTCTTTGATTCTTACAGTGCTGTACTTGCTGGGGAGTAAGTGTGTTTAGCATGTAAATGTGAATATGTGTGCATAATGGGGGAACTTTTGTAGATTCTATTAGTGTTTTAAATTACTTACAGACAATTTCTATAAAGTGTAATCATAACTGATTGCTACATTTAACCAAATATTTTTTGAAACTTTCTTTGTCTAATGAAATGGAAGTATAAATGAATTATGACACAGTAGAAGTTAACTTTTAAACTATTACTTCAGTCTAATGATGTTTTATTTTTTAGTCTTCTATGAGAGTAGAATATCTTCAATAGTAACTGTTTCTTCACTTTGGGCCCTAAAATTATGTAAAATGAGAAATAGAGCCTCAATCAGCCCAAAATCAATATTAAACAGTATTGAGAAATAAATTTAGGTTCTGTTTATTTCCATAAAGTCATTTAAAGACGCTTGAATCCTGGCCGGGCTCAGTGGCTCAAGCCTGTAATCCCAGCACTTTGGGAGGACGAGGCGGGTGGATCACGAGGTCAAGAGATCGAGACCATCCTGATCAACATGGTGAAACCCCGTCTCTACTAAAAATACAAAAAATTAGCTGGGCACGGTGGCGCGTGCCTGTAATCCCAGCTACTCGGGAGGCTGAGGCAGGAGAATTGCCTGAACCCAGGAGGCGGTGAGCAGATCGCGCCATTGCACTCCAGCCTGGGTAACAAGAGCGAAACTCCCTCTCAAAATAAATAAATAAATAAATAAATAAATAAATAAATAATAAAGAAGGTTGAATACTAGAGGAACTTTAGAAAAATTATTGCGCAACAAGTTGAGTCCTCTGTCTGCAGTGTACAAAATATGCCGTCATAGAGTAACTATTTTATCAGATAAACTTTTCCAAAGTATCCCTTTCACTTGTCTAAGGATTTCATCGGAATAGCATCTTTCTGTGTTTGTGATGAAAAAGCTATTCTGAAATTCATATGGAATTCATGTAGAGCCAAAAAGACCCCAAATAGCTAAGCCAATCCTAAGCAAAAAAATGAAGTCAGAAGCATCACATTACCTGACTTCAAGCTATACAATAAGGCTAGCGTAACCAAAACAATATGATACTGGTGCAGAAATAGACACACAGGACAGTGGAACAGAATAGAGAGCCCCAAAATGGAACCACACACCTACAACCAATTGAGCTTTGACAAAGGTGGCAAAAATACATAATAGAGAATGAATATCCTATTCAATAATCTGTGCTGGCGAAATTAGGTTACCCCATGCAGATGAATGAAACTGGAGGTCTACATCATACCATACACAAAAATTAACTCAATATGGATTAAAGACTTAATGTATAGACCTCACACTATAACAATCTTGGAAGACAGCCTAGGAAATACCCCTCTCAACGCTGGCATTGGCAAGTAACTTAGGACTAAGTCCTCTTAAGAAAAAACAACAACAACAACAACAAAAATCGACAACGGAGACCTAATTAAGCGAAATATCTTTTGCATTGTAAAAGAAACCATCAAGAGCGTAAGCAACCTGCAGAATGGGAGAAAACTTGCAAACGACGCATCCAACAAGGACTAACATCTATTATCTAGAGGAAACTTAAACAAATCAACAATCAAATAATAAATAACCCTATTTAAAATGGGCAAAGGACATGATCAGACACTTCTCAAAAGAAGACATAAAAGCAGCCAACAAATTTTTGAAAAAATAAACAGATAAATGCAAGTCAAAAGCACAGTAAGTCACTATCTCACGCCAGTCAGATTGGCTACTAGTAAAAGGTAAGAACATAACAGGTGTTAGCAAGGTTGCAGAGAAAACAGAACACTTATACACTGTTGGTGGGAGTGCAAATCAGTTCAGCACCTGGAGATTTATCAAATTACTAAAAATACGATTACCATTTGACTCAGCAATCCCATTACTGGTACATATTCAAAGGAAAGTAAATCATTCCACAAAAAAAGACAATGTCACTCACATGTTTATTGCAGCACCATCCACAGCAGTAAAGACATGGCATTAACACAGATGACAATCAGTGTTGGATAAAGAAAAGGTGGTATGTTTACACTGTGGAATACTATGCAGTCATATAAAGGATGTAATCATGTCCTTTTCAGCAACATGAATGCAGCCAGAGGCCATTATCTGAGGTGAAATCATGGAGAATCAGAAAAACAAACACTGCATGTTCTTATTTATAAATGGACCTAAACAATGGGGATACACACAGATGCAAAGACGGGAGCAATATACTCTTGGAATCCCAAAAGAGGGGAGGCACGGGCAAGGGGTGAAAACCTATCTATCGGGCAGTATGTTCACTTCTTGGACAATGGGATCACTAGAAGCTCAAACTTCAGCATCACACACATACCCATGTTATAACCCTGCACATGTACATACGAATTTAAAATGAAATGCTTTAAAAAAGAAGTAGAAAAAGAATTCTGAAGAATGGTAAGCCCAGATTGCTAATAATGACTCCTGATATGTCCCCTCTCTTGAGTAATGCACCTGCAACTGCTTGACACTTGGCTGTTTTGGTTTTGGCTTGTACTTACTTTTTTTTTTTATTTCAGCACAAATAACATGCAACAGTCAAGGGAATTACTGCCAGGAAAAAAAAAATGCATTCTGCTCACTATCTGAATAAACAGTGAATAAAACCAGAGAAAGTAAAGTTCTATGAATTGGAACTCATTTTTAGTACAGACCTGGCACACTGAACAAGACTATCACTTAAACTTCTTTTCATTATGTAGAAAAATGTGTTTTCTTCTTTTATGTTTTCAATAAGATTTTTATTTTAGTCAGAACTGGGAAGATCAGAATAATTAAATTCTTTTACTGATAATTAGGTTTACTTTTACAAAGATGTTTCTTTTGAAAATTGCCTTACAGGTTTATTCGAAGAATAATCAGATAGATTGTTTCTCAGTTGTCAACGTGACAAATCAAAACACTGTGATGGGCTTTATTTCTATAAAACCTTGTAAACAATGTTAAATAATTAGGTTTCCTTTATTGTTCTCTGAGAATCAAGAAATGCAGAGAAAATATTTACAGCACATTTCTTAAACCAGTGCCTCTTAAGAAACAGATGTTTTACAAAACAACAGTAAGTTAAAAATCCATGTACAATTGATGTCCAACTTTCTCAGACTTCTTTAAATCCGTAGTGTAGACACAGACACACAGATACATACCTACTCACATGTGCATCCATGTGTGCACACACACACATACAAAGTTAGAACTAAGAAGATGCCCTCTTATATGTAATACAAACCTTGTATTGAATGGGGCAGGAAAAGAAGTATTATACTTCACAGGGGTTGACCACAACTAGTTTGCAACAGTTTGTATTTAACAGGAAATGTGTAGAACACATTTAGAAAATTATAGAGGGAGAGGGGCTCAACCTTTCCTACTGCTCTTACAACAAAGCTACTTTGTAAACTCTGGAGATTCCATGTTTTTTTTTTTCCTCTTTCCATTTTTTTTTTTTTTTTTTTGAGACTGAGTTTTGCTCTTGTTGCCCAGGCTGGAGTGCAATGAAGAAGCAAAACCCATCTATATGCCACCTTTAAGAAACACTTAAAATAAAATATTTGTTTAGAAGTAAGAGAATTGAACAAATATACCAGTAAAACACTATTTTTATTTTACTTTACTTTACTATTATTGTTCAGACAGAGTTGTGCTCTCTTTGCCCAGGCTGGAGTACAGTGGTAAAGTCTTGGCTCACTGCATCTTTTGCCTCCCAGTTTGAAGGGATTCTCCTGCCTCAGCCTCCTGAGTAGCTGGGATTACAGGCATGCGCCACCACACCCAGCTAATTTTTTCTATCTTTAGTGGAGACGGGGTTTCTCCATGTTGGTCAGGCTGATCTCAAACTCCTGACCTCAGGCGATCTGCCAACCTTGGCCTCCCAAAGTGCTGGGATTACAGGCATGAGCCACCACGCCCAGCTAATCTTTTTTATTTGGTAAAATTATTTTCCAATTTATTTGTCGAAGATATTTTTACAAAAGAACTATTTTCTTGCCTTTTAAAAATACAGTATTGATAGGGGCAACAAACCACCACTGTGCATGTATACCTAAGTAACACACCTGCACACGTGTCCTGGAACTTAAAGTAAAATAAAAAAGTAATAATAAAAATCCAAAAAAGAAAGGTGGACAAAAAAACACAATATCATTTGCATATTTTCTCACCACATTCTTTTGGATTGACTTTCTTCTTTATAAGTAAAAAACACAAAAGGAATTCAGAATATACTCTAGTAACAAGGGAATGACAAATGTATCTATTATTCTATAGATACCTGTGAATGACCCTTAGAGTCAGACACTATTTCTCAGACTAGACAGAAAATCAGTGATCATATGCACATTTCGTACAGACTTTTTTTAAAAAAACAAAAACTCCAAATGACTTTTATCTAAGGTTTCCTTGCATTCAACAGTCTAGAGGTAAGATAACCTTACAAATATATTTAAGATCTGTTTTGTGTATGTGTGTTTTTAAGTGTGCTCTCTTTCTAGAGAAATTATAATTTCTCAAAGCATTCTGAATTTTCTTTTGGGTTTGCAATTTTCAGAACTCAACTATTTATAAAAGGTAATATATCCAACGTGCTGATGAGATTACATTGATTCTAAGCCATAGTTTTAATGTATGCAAGAGCTGTACCTGTAAAGAAGGTATGAACCTAGACTAGAATATGCTCAAAAGCAAAAACACTAGATTAGCATTTTAAAAATGTGTAGACAATAGGGAAAAACCTAAATCAATGAGATCTCCCTTAAAACTGGAAAAACAAAACAGTATTTAGTTGTCTTCGATATTAATGACCAGAAGACTCTATCTAGTCGATATTTATTGAGTTCCATCAAGAAGACTGAGTTTAAACTGCCAAACATTTTCAGATATTTATTGTCCATAAATAAATAATAACTCAACAAATACAAGTTAGAATCAAAAACATTTTTTAATGTAAAATTTGTTATTATATACTTTAAGTTCTGGGATACACATGCAGAATGGGCAGGTTTGTTACACAGGTGTACCTGTGCCATAGTGGTTTGCTGCACCCATCAAGCCGTCATCTATATTAGGTATTTCTCCTAATTCTATCCCTCCTCTTGTCCCCCACCACTCATCAGGCCTCAGTGTGTGGTGTTCCCCTCCCTGTGCCCATATGTTCTCATTTTTCAATTCCCACTTATGAGTGAGAACGTGCTGTGTTTGGCTTTCTGTTCCTGTGTTAGTTTGCTGAGAATGATGGTTTCCAGCTTCATCCATGTCTCTGCAAAGGACATGAACTCATTTTTATGGCTACATAGTATTCCATCATGTATTTGTGTCACATTTTCTTTATCCAGTCTATCACTGATGGGCATTTGGGTTGGTTCCAAGTCTTTGCTATTGTGAATAGTGCTACAATAAGCATATGTGTACATGTGTCTTTAGAGTAGAATGATTTATAAAGGTATATACCTAGTAATGGGATTGCTGGGTCAAATAGTATTTCTAGTTCTAGACCCTTGAGGAATCACCACACTGTCTTCCACAATGGTTGAACTAATTTACACTCCCACCAACAGTGTAAAAGTGTTCCTATTTCTCCACATCCTCTCCGGCATCTGTTGTTTCCCAACTTTAATGATTTCCATTCTAACTGGCGTGAGATGGTATCTCATCGTGGTTTTTGATTTGCATTTCTCTAATGACCAGTGATGATGAGCTTTTTCTGTATACATATTTGCTGGCTGCACAAATATCTTCTTTTGAAAAGTGCTGTTTATATCCTTCACCTACTTTTTGGTGGGGTTGTTTTTTTCTTGTAAATTTGTAGATTATGGATATTAACTCTTTGTCAAATGGATAGATTGCAAAAATTTTCTCCCACTTGGTAGTTGCCTGTTCACTCTGATGACAGTTTCTTTTGCTGTGCAGAAGCTGTTTAGTTTAATTAGATCCCATTTGTCAATTTTGGCTTTTGCTGCAATTGCTTTTGGTGTTTCAGTTATGAAGTCTTCGCCCATGCCTATGTCCTGAATGGTATTGTCTATGTTTTCTTCTAGAGTTTTTATTGTTTTCGGTATTATGTTTAAGTTTTTAATCTATCTTGAGTAAATTTTTTTATAAGATGTAAGGAATAGGTCCAGTTTCAATTTTCTGCTTATGGCCAGCCTTTCCTCATTGCTTGTTTTTGTCAGGTTTGTCAAATATCAGATGGTTGCATATGTGTGATATTATTTCTGAGTTCCTTGTCCCATTCCATTGGTCTATATATATCTATTTTGGTACCAATACCATGCTGTTTTGGTTACTGTAGTCTTGTGGTATAGTTTTAAGTCAGGTAACTTTTAAGTAAATCAAAGTGGCACCAAGATTCAATGTGGTCCTCAAAGGGCTATTGAATATAAATTTATCTGTAACTTTGTTTAATGATATAGGAAACCAAGAGGCAGAGACATTGAACAATGTTATATAAAATATATGTTTAGTGTAAAATACATGGCCCAAAAGAAGATTTTGGTATTTCCTGTACTGGACTTACTGCAAAAATATTAATTAACCAAGAAGCGATTTCATAAGCTAAATAAGAATATTTTCATCGTGTGTTTTTAGAAATTAATTAAAACATTTTGATATATACTATTATGCATACATAAATACCTTATTGGAAGCTATACATACAACCAGATTAGAAACAATTTATCATTATACCACTATTTTAGATTGGAAAGTAAACAAATGCTATTATGAATGTTCCATAGCTTATGCCTTTCTTTGTATGTCAAAGAAGGTAGAATTACTTAAAAGTTTTACAGTTATTTTTCACAAAATGTTTTACAGAAAAAAAACATGTTAAATGTATTTACTATATTTTTATTCATAATCTTAACTGACAGAAATGTTATAAAAGTTTTTTTAATTTCCAGATTTCTTACAACTATGTAATTTGTTTTCACACCTATAAATGAAGCTACTTCTTATAAATTAATTACTTATTTTTTGAGACAGTCTTACTCTTTCACCCAGGTTGGAGTGCTGTGGTGCTATCTCAGCTTGCTGCAACCTTCACCTCTCTGGATCAAGTGATTTTGGTGCTTCAGTCACCCTATGGCTGGGACTACAGGGAATTGACACCATACCCCACTAATTTTTGAGTCTTTAGTAGAGATGGGGTTCTACCTTGTTGGCCAGGCTGGTCTCGAACTCCTGACCTCAAGCAAGCTGTCCGCCTCAGCCTCCCAGAATCCTAGGATTACAAGTGTGAGTTACAACACTCAGGTGCTAAATGTTATTTTACTGATTAAAAATTGTATTAATAGCCAAATGAAATATTGAACAATATACTTTTCTTAAACCTAAAATTCCATTTTCTTTGTAGGACAGAAATATATTTTATTTAAAATTTCAACTTTTTTTTAGCTTTTTGTGTCAGATCATAGTGAAAGTTGTTAAAATTAATTTCACATAAACATTCTAATAGCCAAAGATTAAACTGTGTATATAAAATAAATATCAATTGAAGATAGTTTTGGTTTTAATTAAAAAATTGAAATAACACTTTGATGAAATTTTCAAATTGAGTTCAATACTTCTAATGTTTCTTTGCAATACCTCCTTTAAAAGAGTCAAAATCCTGGAAACTGACACAAGAACTGAAAATCAAACACCGCATGTTCTCACTCATAGGCGGATGTTGAGCAATGAGAACACATGGACACAGGGAGGGGAGCATCACACAGTGGGGTCTGTCGGGGTGAAAGAGAGGAGGGACTGTGGGGTGGGGAGTTGGGGAGAGATAGCATGGGGGGAAATGACAGATATAGGTGATGGGGAGGAAGGCAGCAAATCACACTGCCATTGGTTACTGTAGTATTGTGGTACCTATGCAACAATCTTGCATGTCCTTCACATGTACCCCAAAACCTAAAATGCAATATAAAAAAACATTTAAAAAAAAGTCAAAATTTTACAGGAAATAATTCAATTATCTGACAAACTAGAAATTTCTGTTTTATGTTTCTGATTAATTTTTGATTAGGGCATATTTCAAATGAGATAGAAACAAAGACTTCAGAAATTCATAATACGCGATCTCTTCCTATTCCTTAATCAGCTAAGTAATGCTCTGTGTTTATTCAGTGGATTTCTCCGCATCTCAACTTTTCAAGAGTAAAGATTCTTACTCTAGAATTAAGAGACCAAGTCTACCTTCATTGCAAGGAGCAGAGAAGAGAGAGGAAGAGAAAATTATTCACGGCTAAGGTTAGGGTTAGGGTTTGGGATTTTGATAAAGAAGAGCCACAAAGGAACTGGTACTTTAAGCAGAGTTAATTTTAAATAATACTCCACTTTATAAATTATATATTTTAATGTTCTCAGAGAAATATAATTTGAATAATTTTACTACCTCTTTAAAACTATGTCCAATGCATTTAATACCAATCTGAGAGCATATGAATTTTAAGATTTACAAGTATTACCTAATGCACTTTTTAATGGCATTTGATGTATTCCATATAAATTGACGATAAGTATTTGTAGATTATGAATACAAAAATATTTTCATCATACTTTTCTTTGTCTATTTTTACTTTTGTGCAATTAGTTAATTAGACCGTAGGTCTTCATTGAATGTCCTATTGTGTACTAAATAGATGAAAGAAACAGGTCTTTAGACCCTGTGGAGATGTGTGATGATTTAAAAAAAAAATAAGTCATGAATTAGACTGCAGAAAAGGAAAGAAACACGTTTTTATGGGAGCTTTATATATTTTAAGGCATGCAAGTGAGATAAGTACAGTTCTGTTTTAAAGGATGATTCTTTAAATATGTTTTCAACTTTTAGTGTTGTAAACAAGTTTCAGAAACTTGAGACGTTATCAATACTTTTTCTGGCCTAGTAATTGAGAAATCTACCTTTGCTATAGGACTCTAAAATTAAGACGTTTTTAAAATTTATAAATTATATTTTTGTAACAAGTTATTGAAAATGACAAAATCTCATAAAATCATGTTAGAAGAACTGTCATTTGTCCTTAAAAATCATTTTGTTGGAGGCAATTTTCAAAAAGTGTACTGAGGAAGACAATTTAAGAAAGAACCTTAGTGGTAGCAATCATATTATTGGTCTAGCTACATCGACATGAGGTGAGAGATCTGGGTTATTAAACTGCTAATATTATCTGTACTTTACTTAAGGTTTTTAGTATCAAGTTAAGTTTTATAGGTTGAGACAGGGAAATTAATCAACTGACCTGAGTTTCATTTCTCTTCATTATCGGGGACATCCCAGGTAGATGATCAGGTCAAAGCTCTCTGTAAGCATAATGATAATGGGCTAATTTATAGATGGTATTTGTTAAAAGAAGATTCCTTAAATAAGAAATGCTTTTGATATGATAGTCTTGGTATATAATTACTTCTGTTAACAAAAATAGACTATATGGAGCCCTAGAAGATGTTAGCAGCTCTGTTCAGAATGCCTGACATCTCTGCTTTGTTTGTGTCCCTATTTTTTATATTCTTGAATGTATTATAAATACTTGATACTGATGAAGTGAGTCTGTTGTAGCAATCTTACTCAGTGTTTAGTTCGTTAGGAAAAGTCTTGAACCTAAAAATATAAATCATTAACATTGTATTTGCTTTCCAAATATTCTTCAATTTTATTTTACTTTATTTTATTTTAGAGATAGGTACTCACTCTGTCACCCAGGCTAGGGTACAATGGTGAGATTCTCCCACCTCAGCCTTGCAAGTAGCTGGGACTACATGTGTTTACCACAGTGACTCTGCAATTGTTTAATGTTTTGTGGAGACAGGTTTTTGCCATGTTTCTCAGGCTGGCCTGGAGCTTCTGATCTCATGAAATCCACTCACTTCAGCTTCCCAAACTGCTGAGATTAAGGCATAGAGCACAGCACCTGGCCTATTTTCTCCATTTCAAAGTCCCAAAAACATATTTATTAATTTTTCCAAAACATAAAATTACCTGTGAAAATATTACTGAATATTTTTAAAAGATCATGTTGAGAATTCAAAAATTAATGAAAACAAATGTCACAACATCTGTTCTTTATTTTCAGCATTGCTATTTTTAGATTTATTTTTCCTGAGGCTTATTTTTCTTGACAAGCAGAGGCTTAAGAAAATAAAAATAATTATTTCAGAAGACAGAATGAGCACTGGAATTTGTACTTTAAAAACTCATAGCATCAACCTTGATGAAAATGATCAATTTCTATTTTCTGATGAAAAATATACTGAGGATTTTTCAATTTGCAAAGAAGCATGAGGCGACCCTGGAAACAAGAACAATTGCTGTCCTAGAGATACAGAAAGTGAGAATGGTAGAAAAAAAAAGCCAATGGAGAAAAATTACATTTGACTCAAACTGAGAAATTAGAAAGTTTGTAGTATCTGGAGATCCACCAACTTAATCACGTAGCAACAGACTGTTTGGCCTGGCCTGGGATCCAGAAGTCCACACTGGCAATACAAATGTCCAGGTTTAAGACTATTGCTCAGGATCTTTTTAGTATCCCACAGTATTGTTGCAAACAGCAATCTCTAACACATTATACAAGAGAGATATAAAACTGAAAAATTGATCTCAAAGAGTGAGTGTCCCACAGAAATGGATATTCCAGGTAGATAATATTTGGGCAGTTGTAAAGGTAGAATTTTCAGTGTCTGTTCACGGTTAATATAGAACCCAGTTATCAATCTTAGGGTAATTACAAGTCTCTAGGTATCAGAAAATATCCTTGTATTTCCATAATACATTAAGAAAAAAATGAGAATTAAATAAGCTATTGAAATGGGAATTGGCTATGAAGTAGAAATTTTAAACACACACACACACACACACACACACACACACACACACACAACAGATATGACTTTAGCGGAACCACAGGACAGTTTATGCTCAATCCTGTGTTGACTGCGAGTATGAAATTTGAACACAGGACACCCAGAACAACACCAAATGTTTACACTCAGTCCTACATGCCAGCAAGTCAATTATTTGAAGGTAAATTATATGCATACTCCATGATGTATCTTCTATATTTTAAATAATCTCTATCCTTTCAAATTGTGTTATAGGCTGTGATGTCATTCTGTTACAACATGCTCTTCCCTTTACTGTGTGTTTTTGGAAGGAAGTCAATTTTCTATAAAATTATGGCACCTACAGAAGTGAAGCCAGCACTTTAGACATGGCTTCCAAATGAGTTCAGTGGCAGAAATGTTCTGTTTCTCAACAGAATAATGCCATATCTCCTCCCCTAAATAACAGTTCCATGTTTCGACTTCAAAGTATGCCTATCTCTTTAACTTTGATGGGAATGTTCGTGGTTTTTCTAATAAGTATGCTTTCAATCATAAGGCCTGATTCAACCTGTTTTCCCTTCACTGACTTCAGTTTTTAATCTTTTAAAATTCTGCCCAGTATTAGATCAATTAAATGCCATGATGGACGAATAAGTGACATTTATCATGACTCATCATATTTAATTATAATACTATAGAACAATTACTTAGCCATTAGCATCTTATTCAGTGAGGTCTCAGATTATCTTTATCAGAATTTCTAATACAGGCATACAGCAGGGTATCTAGACAACATACACAGTTGCCTTCCTGCAGAGAATCATTGGCAGAAACTGCTATGGATGAGTCAGTGAGAAAGGAAGACACTATCCAGCTTCCGAACAGTGCATTCAATACGTTGCAATCTGGATTCACATCTTGCCTTCATTAGAGGACACAGAGGAACTTGCAGCTTCCCTTTTCAACTTGTCCCAGTGGTTCTTATCAGAGCCCTCAGCTGCCACTTGGAAGCCACAACGATTTCTCAATTACAGGTTTATAACCTTTGCTAAAATCGTGGTACGTGTTCATTTAAATGTAGCCTTTCAACCCAGTGTTGCAAAATATATGCTTCTCTTTTACTCCGATATACGCATATTCCCCTAATTTCTTAATCAATATTTTAATCACATATTTTTATAAATGAAATGCAGTGTTAATGAATGGGAAACTTTAGTCCCAAATTACGGGATAGATTAAAAGTGACATCTCTTTTAGTCGTGTATTTGGTTATAAGATATGAAATCTTGCAGAGTCTGAAACTGATTAGGTACATTTACATTGAGTTGCATTGTGTACTGTTACAGTTCTGATACTATTCTTAGTATAACCAAAACAGTTACTGTGCATGTTAATGATAGTTATATTGATTGCACAGAGCTTTTGAAGTCATAAGCCTAGAATTTTACTACTGGATATACCTTTGTGACCTTACTTATGTCAGTTTCTTAAGTGGAAAATGGTAGTGATACTTGTTTTTGTAGAGTTGAAATGTTAATGGGTAATACACTTGTAAAACAGAAGTATATTATTAAAATAAAGCATCATTTTACATTTTTCTATAGACTACTTTCTAAGATCCTCGCCACCCAATAGCTTATAAAAAAGAGGCTGCTTTATAAATTTTTTCTTTTGTAAGATAAAGTTTTCTAGTTTGCTTTTTGAAAGATGAGAGATTTAAGAAAGTAAATTGTCTTAAGGTACAATGATAAAAAATTTATTTTCAAGGATATTTCATTATGTGTATTTTCAGTAAAATATAGAAAATAGTTTATTTCTTATTAAGTTTATAACTTCAGTGTGACTTATAAAGCTAATAGCATACTAGAAAAAGAATTGTTCTTTCAGCAGATAAAGTTCTATGAACTATCATTCAACTAAGTAGTATAAAATTTTGAATATTATAGATTAATATTGAATATGACATCATAGGCTTATAGCTTTAAAAATAGTTGTTCAAAATTATAAGGATAAATATTAAAATAAAAGAAAAGAATGCTTTAAAATAGACTAGTAGATTTTTTTATATTTTTACATATTTTATATTTGTAAAATTGTTGCCTTAATAAATTTTATAGGTTTATCACTTAGGAACATTTTTGTCTCTCACTTTTGGTTTCACATCACACAGTAGAGCAGGTTTTTAAGGTATTATTGACATTTTGGGGCAGGTGCAGAATATAAATCCAGTTAAACCAAAAAGTAAAGTAACATAATGCATAAATTGCAAATATGTATCTTGATTTCAGTTTGAATTTAAAGTTGGGGAAATTTAAATTAAGTCTACTAATGATCGGATTAGACTGAGAGAAAAATCTGAAAAATAAGTGCCAAAAGCTAGGTTGATGTTGATAATAGAAGTATCTCTGAGAATTTGCAATGGGTCAATAAGAGGATCTATATATCTGTCTATGCATAATGCCGGTGAAGGGGGAACTATTGATTGTTTTCATTTGGTAAGTGTATTAACCCATTCTCACGCTGCTATAAAGACCTGTGTGAGAATGGATAATTTATAAAGGAAAGAGGTTTAATTACTCTCAATTCTTCAGAGCTGGGGAGGCCTCAACAATCATGGGAAAAGGAATCATGTCCTTCTTCACTTGGCAGCAAGAAGGGGAAGAATGGAGCACCCAGCAAAAAGGGAAGCCCCTTATTAAACTCCCAGAATTTGTGAGAACTAAGTCACTATCCTGATAACAGGATATGGGAAACTTCCTATGATTCAATTATCTCCACCTGGTCCCTCACAACACATGGGAATTATGGGAGCTTCAATTCAAGATGAGATTTGGGTGGGAACACAGCCAATCATATCAGTAAGAAAATTGTTGCTTAGAAGATGTTTTTTCTTTTTTTTTTTTTGAGACGGAGTTTCGCTCCTGTTACCCTGGCTGGAGTGCAATGGCGCGATCTCGGCTCACCGCAACCTCCGCCTCCTGGGTTCAGGCAATTCTCCTGCCTCAGCCTCCTGAGTAACTGGGATTACAGGCACGCGCCACCATGCCCAGCTAAGTTTTTGTATTTTTAGTAGAGATGGGGTTTCACCATGTTGACCAGGA